>JASAMZ010008093.1:0-48772 GCA_030248115.1 Linhomoeus sp. GSCO2_2 | reverse complement strand
TACAGGGTGGGTCAAAAAAAGTGAGACCCCTAACTTTGCGGCTGCCGTTCTCAAGCTTGACTGATATGTATCAAGCGCAAATTTTGGCACAACATACTACATGGTGTTTTTAGAAAAATAGACTGTCAAAATTTCAGAGAACCATTTGATCCATCCTAAGGAAAATGACGCCACTTTGCGCAAGGTCATGTAGGAAATCAGGTGCAACGACTTTTCAATGGAGGACGTCGAGGAGAAGGACGAGGCCCTCGTCGATGGTCCTTCTCCTCAACGTCCTCCATTGAAAAGTCGTTGCACCCGATTTTGACATGACATTGCGCAAAAAGCGTCATTTCCACTCGTTGCATCAAATGACCTCAAATTTTTGTTGTTGATCGAAAACACCATGTAGTATGTTGTGCCAAAATTTGCGCTTGATACATTGAGTCAAGCTGAGGGCGGCAGCGGTTTAGGGGTCCCTCTCTTTTCGCCGCGCCTCAGCGCGGCGAGGTGTATATATACGGATGACAATGTGTGTGTGTGTGTCTGTCTGTCTGTCTGTCCGCGCATCGAAATAAGACATGTGGCATATGTGGTCAAGTAGAGTCAAGGTCGCTGAGTACGGATCTAGTGTCCGTTCCTGTTGCTAATTTCGCATTTTCGAGATATTCGCAATTAAAATTCCAAAATGTCGAAAATCGACTTTTTTTCGCCTGATGAGCTAGCGGCGAAATTTCCTCAGAAATGGAAAGAGCATAGACTGCGGATAATTGTAACACAAAGGAATTTTTTTGCAAATGTGGAATTTAATAGAAATACACGATTGTTTATCAAAATTCCATAAATTGACACAAATAGAACGTCATTTATTGACGAATATGAATGCAGAAATGGATAGGTCGTACGCCAGTAAGAATTTGTGACATGGTTTTACAGTTTTGAAAAATTGCAATTTAGAGATATTTACAATTAAAATACAAAAATGTCGAAAATCGAATTTTTCATCAGATTAGCTAGCGACGAAATTTCTTCACAAATGGAAAGAGCATAGACCGCAGATCATTTGTAACACAAAGGAATTTTTGGCAAATGTGGAATTTAATAGAAATACACGATTATTTATCAAAATTCTATAAATTGACACAAATAGAACGTCATTTATTGACGAATGTGAATGAAGAAATGGATACATAGGTCGTACGCCAATAAGAATTTGTGACATGGTTTTACAGTTTTGAAAAATTGCAAATTATGGATATTTACAATTAAAATACGAAAATGTCGAAAATCGGTTTTTTCGCCTGATGAGCTAGCGACGAAATTCTTCAGAAATGGCAAGCGCATAGACAACGGATAATTATTATAACAAGAGAAAATTCTTGCTAACGTTAAATTTGATAGAAATTTTCAAAATTTTGATAGAAATGCCAAAATTCCATAATTGCCAAGACTGTTGCTCATTGATGAATGTCAACGCAGAAACACGTACAAATCAAACAGAATTCCTGGTAGAGAACGACTGCACCAACATTTGGCAAGTTTTTTTGTTCGATTTGGCGTATTTACGCAGGTATAAAACTTCAGATAAACGGCGTCGTATCATGCCGATAACATATAGCGAACGCGGCGATATCACTGAGCTTTAGATCAGCTGTACAGATAATCGTATCGTGTGAATAGCTGCACTTGGTTTGCGGCACACGGTCTCAAGATACCTTCTCAAGATACGGCTAATGGTGTGTGTAAAGTTCACTATACTGTTCACCAAGGTTTGACAGACACATTGTATAGGTTGAACTTTTCACCCAGCCGGCTTCTTTAGGCCCTCCCTGTACAGTGAGTTTCTGTTGGTCCCCCTCCACCCCGGGAGATTTTTTTTGCCTACCGGTCAAAATCGAACATCTCTCTAGCAGTAGCATATGTAATGTGTTAATAAGTACACATCCCTAGTCCAAGATGGTGCTCTTGTTCGAATTGAGGTATTGCGTGCAAAATTATGCATCCAATTTGCCAAACATTCTTGCATAAAATGTCGTGGGAAAGGAAAGGCGCCGTATAGAGTGGGTTACTGCAAGCCGCTTTGAGTGCGTCCGTCTATGTATTTCGTGCAGCCGCGAGCACAACACGCACACACGCATAGCTCAGGATACAGGTCTGTTAACACGCACACACGCATAGTTCACGCTAGCTGTCATTTCCTACAGGTCCGGCGTGATAGTACATAGTTACTACACGTGGCCGTTTCTCCACCCACTTGCATAACGTGACGACTATTGATGGAATGAATCGTATCACGCTAGCGGCGTTTGAACTGACAGTGCTGCTGCTGCTCGCAGAAACTCTGTTGGCAATTTCCAACGCACTGAACCATCATACGTTGGGCGAAGAAGAGAGCTTTGAACCACTGAATGTCTGCGGAGGTTCAATCGTAACGGTACGGCGGTGCCATTGCGAGCATCGTATAGTTCAGTACCTACAAAACAAACGTACGTATTGTATGTATGTGAATGTCAAATCTCTCCCTTTGTCACAACTTTTCATGGATGCTCTGAAATACAGCGGCTCAGTTTTCACCAACAGCTTGTTAAGGAATCCGATGTGGAGTTTATCAAACAATTGGTGAACAGGAGGCAATCCGGAGGTCTAACAGAATTTGGAGCAGAAGAGTTTCCCTCATTAAAAGAAGCGATGGTGGAGCCCCAGAAGTTAAAGGTGTTCATACACACACAATGTTTTGTTGAACTGTTGTGTGATTGAGAGATGTGCTTTGTTCTGCCAATGCTTACAGGTTGAATTGATCGAGTACGCGTCGGTAGCCAGATCATTGAGCGGCGACCCACAGAGGTTGAAGTTGTTTCGGGTCAGCAGCACATCGACAGTTTTGAAATTTATTGTCTGTCTGCATTGCTGACATTGTTTCAATACTGCAGGAAATGGCCCAAGAGATGAAATTCTACTTGGAGAGTGCCATCATGTTTCCATTTCCACAAACCAATTAGTAAGTAGGGGTCTGACATTGAAATCGTGTAGTTGCGAGGGCATTTGTCAGTCACCTCAATGCTCTTCAGTAAAGTGGAAGAACTAAGAAGAGGGCTTCTTTCAACCGAGAGGCCTAAATGTTCTCAGGATCCTGCGGATAAAGACACGCCATTGAAAGAGTTGCAAGCACATTTCGTCTTCTTCATGGCTTTAGGTGATACGGACGAACAGACAAAAGGATGTGGGGTGAGCAGGCTGGTGTGTTTTGACAAATTGAAAGGCTTAGATTTGACAATGTTTTTATCACGTTTTTATCTATATATTTTTTATATATTATATTTATCTATATATTGTATCATGTTTTTATGTTTTTTATCAGATGTATCACGAATAGTGTACGAAGTAACCATAGTTTCAGTTTCAGTCTAAAATCTATGCAGATGTGCACAAAAATGTGACAACAATGGCGAATTTTGGTGAAATTTTGGCACTCTCAAGGGGTCGAGTTAATAAGCGCCCCCTCGAATAAGCGACCCCCTCTCCAATAAGCACCCCTCCTAGAGGTACATTGAAAAATAAGTGCCCAGGGTGCTTATTGGTGGATTTACGGTAATAGGGAGGAACACTGGCCAATGCAGGCCCATGCCATGTGTCCAGGACAGTCTACAACAGGGACATAAATGGATCTGAAGAGGATGATCTGTATCTCCAGTACGTTCACCAAATGCCAAGCACAATTACACATGCCATGGTACTCACTGTTGTGTACATTCTCTATTCAGACCTATTGCCGGAGTACTAAACATCTGCAGCATCACTTTAAAGAAAAATACAAACAATTTGGCTATATTTGTTCATGAGGCGCTCCATGCTATGGTACCTACAGTAGGCGAATACACTTCCACCAGTTCACTTTCATTAAAGCAAAATGGCCACTTGGCTGCCGCAGTTGTCTCTTTAGGGATTTCATGGCACCTACTTTGTCATGGCACCAAGCCTATTCAAAGGATATGTACAAGAGTGGAAAATCAATTCTACAACAACTTTTTACAAGCCTGGCATTGCCTTTACATCGCCAAAGCTAAAGGTCAATGCTACGTCAGCCACCTCACTCTCTTTCTCCCTTTCTCTCGGACGTGCTATACTTGAGATATCTAGAAACAACACTTGCTTTGTTTCAGTCCTCCGTGAAGCAGCTCTTTGAGTGCAATGATATGCCTGGCGTTGCCATCGAGGTCTTCAGAGTGGTTCCAAGAGTTAAAGCTTTCGTAAGAGTTTGTTTTGACACCACTTTCAGTTTCCATTTTGGTATGCATTTCTCAGTTCTATGTGAGGTGCACCAAATTTCTATATGAGGTGCACCACATTTCTATGTGAGGTGTACCGCATTTCTACCTGAGGCGTACCACATTTCTACATGAGGTGTACCATATTTCTGCATGAGGTGTACCATATGTCTACATGAGGTGTACACACTATGGAAACTGTGCGTTGACAAGATGCCTACGCAATATGCAAAATTCCAGATCAAGAGGGAAGGCAAACACAAAGTTGCAATGATGCTCAAGCAGCACCCAATAAAGCTGCTCTATAGAAGTCGGGCAGAAGCTGTCAAGAATTGGTTTCGGCCAAGTGGTGAACCCTCGGACTGGATGCTCTATCACTACTTGCTGAGCATTTACGCTTCTGCCCACTGGGACAAGATCTATTTCTACGTAAGTAGTACTCTTCATTTAACAGGAGTTCGTTTGATGGGACTAAACAAATTTGAATGAGCCACCAGTAGAGTACGAATCAAACTATGTGATTTTCGCTTGATCAGAAATGTATAGATGAGGACAATTCGACTCAGGCACACGCACACTGGACACTATCAAGCCAAGCCACACAAACTTGTGACAATTCTGTCAACACAGCTCAGCTTAGAATTCCTAAATGTACAATCAAGGTGCACTTTGGCCATTGCAGCACGACATCATGAACCCAATAGAGACATCAGAGTTGGCCTTCTCCGAAGTGACAATCGCCTTTCTGGAGGAAGTGATGTTGTACAAGTCAGTAAGGAACATATCACGTTGCAAAAACTAAGTAAACAAATTGTTCGATGTATTGTTGCAGACCCACCAATGCTGAAACTGAATATTATTCTCTGTAGGGAAATGTGCATGATTATTACTGCGACTGAAGCTAAATTAGATGAGTACTACATGTAGTCAGTATCGCCACATAATGCTGGTTCTTACAGAATCGACCACGCATTTATCAAGTCGCAAAAGGACAAGATACTAGACCCAGAGGCATACTGGTATGGTAGAGGTTGGGGCTGCGACTTTGCCCTTTACAGCTGCTACAAGTGGATGGAAGCCAGACGTTTTCCCGGGTAAGATATTACTGCAGTGATTGATTTCTCTATAGCTTTACCTCTGTGCTTTCCAGATCTGTCCCTGCATATCCATTCTGCTCGTACAAACATGTTGAAGGGGCGTTGTTTACAGTTTTGGCATATTCATCTCTTGGTAGATTAGTAAAAGCACTGTACAAAACGGTGCTGTCTTCTAATACTAGCAGTCGAAATTGAAACACAAATGTGTCCACTTATGATTTGCTATTTATTAAAGCCAGCACTGAATTCTAACTATTCACAAGACATTGGTAGATTTAGCTATGTATGTATATGAGTATGTCGTGGGGTAACTTGGCTATGCGCTGTGATGGTACAAACAGTAGGCAACGTGCTCCAAAGATGTATCTGAAGGAAGGAATTCTTCACTTTGCGACAATAGAACACCAGAAAACCATCACCAAATCTCTTGCACAATGGCATCAAAAGGCAATTCGACGTTGCACCTGTCTCCTGCTCAGGTATGTACTAGAGCAGGGATGTCACTTGAGCCACCTCAATAGAAATACTTTTATGTCTTACTCACAGCAGGCTATGGTCATTGTCAATTAGTTTCATTGTTATTGTGCAGTGTTCATTGCACCATCTGGGATTTTTCCAATTTGTAAAATATGCCGCACTAAAACGGTTCCAAATCACTCATAATACAGTGCATTTAGCTTGAAGGCTTGTGTTGTGCGCTTTCATGTTCTATCAAATGTGTTTAGCAAAAAGATGACTGGATTGTAATTACTATAACCCTATACAGCAATGAATTAGACATAATCACACAGCACACACTACAATGAAATACAATGAGTTGTTGATAAAACTGAGACGTTGTGTGCAGCAAAATGACGCATGAACGGATTCCAAAATGCAAGTCACGCACCATGTATTTTCGCCGCCCCCCAGGGCGGCGAGTATATATACGGACGCTATTGTCTGTTCGTGGGTCTGTGTGTCCGTCCGTCCGTCCGTCCGTCCGTCCGTCCGTCCGTGTGTGTCACAAAACTAGACATGACGGTTAGTGCCACCTAGTGGAGTCGAATGCGCTGAGTAGCGCGCCGTCGTCCGTTTCTGTTGCTAATTTCGCTATTTCGAGATATTTACAATCAAAATATGAAAATGTCAAAAATGACACTTTTATTTACAAGTCGTATCGGCAAAGTTTCTGCTGAAATGGAAAGGGCATAAGACGCGATGAATTTGTGACATAGTTTCGGATTTTGGAATTCACGAAATTAGGGATATTTTCAAGGTTTTCGTCAAAATTCCCAAATTTCGACAACTTCAAACAGGTTAAATATCAAAACTTCTTTGCACGGATGTATCGAGCATAGTCTGCCAAGTATTTAGCAAATAGTTTCAGCGAATGTAATTAACGAAACTAAGGATATTTTCAAGGATTTTGTTAAAACCCACAAATTTCGACGATTTCAAACATCTTAAATTTCAAATTTTCTTTTCGCGGATGTGTCGAGCATAGTCTGCCAAGTATTCATCAAATAGTTTCAGATTTTATAATTAACGAAATTAGGGATATTTTCAAGGGTTTTTTCAAAAATTCCCAAATTTTGACAAATTCAAACAGCTTAAATTTGAAAACTTCTTTGCACGGATGTATCGAGCATAGTCTGCCAAGTATTTAGCAAATAGTTTCAGCGAATATAATTAACGAAATTTAGGATATTTTTAAGGATTTTGTTAAAATCCACAAATTTCGACAATTTCAAACAGCTTAAATTTCAAAATTTCTTTTCACGGGTGTGTCGAGCATAGTCTGCCAAGTATTTATCAAATAGTTTCAGATTTTATAATTAACGGAATTAGGGATATTTTCAAGGGTATTGTCAAAATCCCCACATTTCGACAATTTTAAACAGCCGAAATTATATAATTTCTTTACATGGTTGTGTCGGGCATAGGATGCCAAGTACATATTTAGCAACCCGTTCTAACTTTTGTAGTTAGCGAATTTTGGGATTTTTTCAAGGTTTTTGTCAAAATTCCCTAATTACCACAATTTCAAACAGCTTAAATTTCACAATGTCTTTGCGTTGATGCATTGGGCATACTCTGCCAAGTATTTAGCAAATAGTTTCTGATTTTACAATTAACGAAATTTGGGATATTTTTTGTTAAGATCCTCAAATTTCGACAATTCCAAATAGTTTAAATTTTAAAATGTCTTTGCATAGTTGTGTCGGGCATAGTCTGCCAAGTATTTAGCAAGTAGTTCTAGATTTTATAATTAAAGGATTTAGGTGTATTTTCAAGGTTTTTGTCAGAATTTTTAAATTTCGACAATTTCAAGCAGTTTAAATTTCAACTAATCTTTGTGTGGATGCATCGAGCACTAAGCCCAAAAGAATAGGGCGTCGTCCCATTTATACCCTTTTCAATAGGGCGTCGTCCCATTTATACCCTTTTCAATAGGGCGTCGTCTCATTTAGACGCTTTTATTGCACTGTGTGCCTGCGGCGAATTTCTCTGATCCATTTATGGATCAGTTGCCACAATTATAAGCGCAAAGTGTGCCTGCGGCGAATCTTCTGATCCATATGTGGATCAGGTACCACGAACAAATCCAAGACCAATTGCGGCTATACCCCACCAGATTGTCGACTAAATGTCTAGCGGCACTTCACTATCCAGTGCACATTATCGCGCACACGCTCTCAAGTTTACACTGATGCCAACGTGGTGCCACAGTTTTTAGACAAAGCTTGTTTTGTGTTGCTTTAGACTTTGACCCAATTGGAGGTTGATACTGCACTGCGCTGTATGGCTATGCTAGACTTCCTGCCTGAACCTTACCATCAAGTGACATCAAACGGCCATTTCCAGTTGTGCCATATACAGCAATTCCTGATGTTGTGCAATACAACAATTGCAGTCCTATAAGCCAAATCATGCTACATAAACTCTACAACAATTATTTTTGGAGATGCGTACAATACTATACTATACAAAAATGCAAAATTCTTGAACATGCACGATACGACTACACAACAATTAATATGAATTGTTCTATGAAACGCCCCCCCCCCGCCCACCTCGAAGAAGTCTTGCTTCAATTCAGTACTTTGACAAGCCCGGACGACGATTGTTTCCGTCTCCTAGACATCCGGACGTTGGGCCGATTTTTGACCACTGTCCTGTTATCTATCACAAAGGAGATTTGCCCAACACTTGGTACGTTCTGTTCTTCCGTCAAAAGAATTAAATGCTGTACCTATTCGTGCAAGAGCCCGTGTGTAAGAAGCACTAAGACAAGATTTGACCACGTAGGCAGGTCTTTCTGGGGAGTAGCCAGGATTGGAAACTGGGGGAAGGAGCAAAACAAAGTAAAGGGAGAGTTTTTTGCTGTTTTCGCGCTAAAATGGACAAAATGTAGGCAAAACAGGCCAAAATTTTTTCTATTGGCCAGCATCTGAGGGGGGGGGGGGGGAGGAGGTGGACACAGCTGGCACTTGGAAGGGGGGTGGGCGGGATTTTACCACTGAGGTCTTTGTGGCCAGTGAAGCCCTTCTAGAACAAAAATTATGTGCCCAACGTTCAGACCAAACAATGTTTCGCCTGTGGCGAAGAAACATCATGAATTCCTATGTTAAAGTCTCCACATCAAATCTCGCTCTCAGATCTCGGCGATGAAAATCGCTAGCGTGTCCTCCATAACTGCATTCGACAAACACTTCCCAGTTCAGGTCGCCAGACCAGATGGCAGCGTGTGGAGACCGCGCGGACCCCCGCGCCGACCCCAAGTACGATCCTGCTGTGGAGATACCCGCTCGATCAAGCACGGGAAAAGACTGGGGCCCGCTTTTTAAAATGGCAACACGTTTGGCGGATTCGGGCTGGTTTAGCGCTGCCCCACCGAGGCCTACGAAGACGCCAATGGGTTTGTTTGATGTTGCTACGTTCCACCTGGTGTTTCTGGATACACAACTCTTAAAATATACATAAATCAGTTGAGCTGTTTGTGAAACTTTCGTCTAATATGGTAGAAAGTACACAGTGAAGCCTTGTGTGTGGTACCCAACAAGAAGAAAGAGCATTTTGGGGAAAACTCCGTTCTTTTCTATATGTAGGTTCAGTACCTGGATGGAGGTGCATAACTTCAAGTTTAATTCGGTTAAGCCTTGTGTCAACTTTTCGTTTAATGTGACAGATGTATTGTGGTTTGCCTGATGGTGGCTAGAGGAAAGGGCACTTAACTGGAAACCCCGGTAACACTCGATGCGCGTCTGGCAATTGATTTGGTCACCTCATTCACAAAGCAAATATGTGGCTAATCTACAGATAGAAAACTCAGCATCAGCGCCTACGCTATCTACACCACCAATGCTGGATCCCCAGTATGTGACATCGAAGACGACATTCTTCTGACGCCCTGCAACGTCCAGTTAAACGTGACCAGCGCTGGAGAAAGTGATGCAGTGGGGTTAGTTGACGGCAAGAGTTGAAGCTACAGTAATTCTTGCAGAACTCTTCAGAGCTGCCGTCTTTCAATTCAGAGAGATAAAGCAAACTGGTGGCTTCAAGGGGAACTGTTCAAACGTCAACTACGCTGTCTATGGGGAAGGTCATGGACGTTTGAAATCACTTGCGCAGCTCAACAATCAACGTTTGCGCTACACATAATGGCAGTTAGATGCTTGCAGAACCCATTCCCGATGGACTGGCGAATGCCATGTTGGGACCTGCATGCGCAGCGAAGCCGTGGCAAGCCAACTGCTTTCAGAGGGTTGGACAGGGTTCTGGAGTGCCGCAATTTCGTGTATGCTTCTTGCTGAAATTTTAAGAATTTGAACATTATTAATGAACAGCGATTCAGATCCTGAAGAAAATCCAGTCTATTCAAATCGCACTGGTGCACTGCACAAGTCGTCCCGACATCGAAATCGATCTTGCGCTGGCTGAATTTTCCATAAATCTCCACCACCTTTCTGATGGAATCCACAAGTTGTATGCCACCTGTGAGCGAATTTGCACCAAAGCTCGGTAAGATGTCACAACTCACAAGCCACCAGTCGTTTCAGCTTTGTGGATTGTTTGTGACAATACTCCAAGATTCTTGAAATTGTGTGTTCCAGAGTCCCAAAGTTCTTCCTGTTCTTTTTTCGGACATTGCTTTGTTCTTTTTTTGTTGTTAATAAATATGTACATACATCTGGTCTGTTTTGTATAGCTCAGAACAATTGACTTTTGATTTTATGAATTGTACCAAACTGGGTGGTCGTTCAGGCTGTGGATTAAGCTCTCTCCGGGATAAATATGGAATCGAACGAAGCGACTGTCGCTACCTGATTAACTGATTGGCAACTGCGAACCCAGAATACGTTTTGAAGATTTTCAGTATTATTTTAAGTGGCTTCTGTCCGCTGAAAACTTCACCTTTTAGAATCGGTCTGTAGCTGGTAGGGTAGGAGTACCCAGCGGAGACTTTGTCCCCTTCTACTGATTGTGTTACCGATCGAGCATTCTCTTCGTTGCAACACTATGTGTGCACACTGCGTACAATCTCGCGAACGAATGTCGTCCAGGCGCAAAACCCCGTGCACAATACACGACCAGTCAAAAGGCATATCAATTCATCTGTCATCCAATGGAAAGTTGTCTCTGGTAGATGATGAGGAGGGAGACGGCGGCTGTGGCTACCACGAAGACCAGTAGAAGGAAGCGGTCGATCACTAGAGCCACCTGCTGCCACTCGAGGCGGATCAGCTCCCGTCGGTCCTGCTGCCGGAGGCGCTGCTGAAGACGAAGTGCAAGAGTGGTAAAACTAAACGAACTTGAATAAAAGTTGTGAATAAAAGAAACTTAAATGAAACTTCTGTATGCGGATATCTTGAAGGCTGGGTTGGGGTTCGTTAGTAATAGGTCAGAATTTGTATCACTCAGTGCTCGCTTAATGGCAGCTTCAATCCAATGCTGTTACATACAGTAGTTCGAATTGATAACAGCTTGCTCTACTTAGAAATGCACACTTAGTGCTGCAACTAATCTTAAGTTCACGCCAAGTCCGGCGTTACTGTACCCAGGAGGGACAAACAAAGCACCGACAAATACATGCGGGTATGCCGCCCCTTTGTTGTCGTTTCTGTGTCTGTCCCACTCAGTGTTTGAGCATAAGTTAGTGTGTTCTACGAACGTCGAGTCACATCAATAAAATAACGACAACACTAGGTACTACAATGCGCACCTCGTTCTTCTTGATGGCGCCGTTCATTTTGTGCAGCAGGCGGAAGAAGTGAAACTCGAAGTCGCTCGCGCCATTCTGGACGGCTGCCAGAGCGGCCGCCGCGCTCGTCGACGGCTTGGAAGCGCCTGGGCCGGAAGTCGGCGACTGCGCAGCGCCGGCGGCTACCGCTGCCACTCCGAGGCCGCCGTTGCTGAGATTGAGCAGGCTGTCAGAGGCGTCGGCGCCGGCTTCGCGAGATCCTTCTTCGACGCCGCCGCCGCCGCCGGCGCGCTGGCGGAAGAAGTCGCCCCCTCTGGCGTCCTCGACCTGTGCGCGGCAGAAACGAAAGCGTGCTTTTCAGCCGGTGGTACAAGTTACCCTCATGAATGTAGGTAAACCCATCTCCTGCTCTACCGGAGCTAGAATAGCTACTGTCTCCCACTCCCACCACCACGTACCTCCATCACCACACTTCTCAGAACCGTGTATAACAAGTTTACTATCACTTACACCTTCATCTTCTCCGGGAGACAAGTCCCCTCCCCCTCCATCTTACGTTCGCTCTCTCCCACCGTCCACCCTCCCGCCCCATTCACAAAACTATTGGCACGGTCGGTTATCGTAGAACCAGAAGTTACCACACCAAGGAATGCCCTCTGGACAAGGCGCTGTTGTTCCAGTTGTCTATTCGAATGCTCAAGAAGGGCGCTAGATAGCCGAAGACGATCTTCTTGGCAAGTTGCGGTACAGGGTGTCCTCTGAGGCCCTTGTGGTGAATGTTCAGCGTGAAGACGGTCATCGCCGTCGCGAAGCTGACCAGGCAAATAGTTACGCCGTAGTACATGCCTGGAATGAGGTCAGAGCTCAGACTTCTCTTCTGCTGCTTCCGCTAACAGAAGAGTTGTAGAATGCTCTACTGCCAGCAAACACGAATTGGCACTTGGCAGCTAAAGAAGCTTCAATGGCTCACCGATCAGGGGCAGAGTGTCAGAGGTGGGAGGCATGCTCTCGGCCACCAGCATCAGGAACACCGTCATCGACAGCAGCGTCGTGATTCCAAGCGTCACCTTCAAGCGTGTAGATCCATCGCGCGGCCGTACATTGTTGGCAAACATCACCCAGCCCCCCCCCCCGCCTCTCCCCCCCCCCTCCCCTCGTCCCATCGTAACCTTTACACCAGAGCCAATGGCAGGCATCGCGATATCAGCTCTACAGAAGACTGTTCGAAACGATGGGGAATAGATCATCAGAGATCACGTGGGATGTGACGTAGATGCGACGTCTCTCTTGTTCTTGCATGGACTTTAGGACCCACATGTACTTTTGCATACCTTCTCACCTTCTTCCCCTTCTTACCCTTTCCCGCCTTCTCCCCTGCCCCTCCCCCCCCCCCCCCCCCCTCTGCAAAGTTTCCATCCCCCCCCCCCACCTTCTCTCCCGAGTCCGAAGGCATGTAGAATCCGAGCAGTGCCACGCCCGTGATCAACACGCATGGCAGAATCAGGTTGAAGACGTAGAACATGGGCCGCCTTCTCATCCTGATGTGGACGACGACGTCTGGGAACAGTTCCACGCAGCAGCTGAACTTGTTGTAGTTCTTCTGGGCGCGAATCCAGGCCAGGGACCACTCGGTGCTGCGCATGTAGTTCGAGCGGTCGCCTGAGAAGAAGGGAGAGATCGTCGCTGTAGATTGGAGGAACGCGAATGGAGCGAAAGATTCACAGCACCTTCCTCGGAGACGATCAGCAGGTCGATCTTGGTGCCGTCGTAGGCCCATGAAGCGAATTTCATTATGCAGGTCTGCAAGAATTATGCAACAGCTGCAGTTTTCAATCGCAAACTACAATGCGCGCACTGCGAGTTAGCGGTATACTGTAAGTCCTCAAACAAGCTCCGCTCATCCAGCCCCACCATGGAGCGGATACCGTGGGTGCCGAAGGGGGGGGGGGGGGGGGGGGGGACAAATGTACACCAATTGGCTCAACTAAATACCACCTGTTCATCAAAGGGGTAGTAGCGGACGTTCATTGGACAGGAGCTCTTGAATATGCCGGCCGAAAGCCATGTCACATTGCCGTCAAAGGCCACGAACACATCTGTACTCATAATCGCCGTCGTGTAGTGCGAGTCGGCGCTGCAAAACGTGCGTGAATTAGTGTAATCTGCACACACGTTTTGGATATACACACTTAATGAAGACAAATTTTGGTTGAGCTGAAGAATGCGCGCGTCATCACCAACTTGTTATACAGCACGACGTCAGGCAGCCATATCCTGTGGTGCGGAACGTGTATGACGCTGATGTTGCTGAAGTCTTCAGGGTTCCACTGGAGATTGTGGTCGATCCAGTTCTGATTGATCCAGGCGTTGGTCGTCAGGATTTGGTTGCGCTCGTCCTAATGTTAGGAGCGAAAGTTAGAGGATTTGTTGGTCTATCGTATGATAGCAAGTGTAAAGGCAAGCGTGTTCGTATAAGTCGATATAGTCGGCAGAAAGCTTCGTGATTGCCATCGCAAAACCGCAATATCGGCGAGACTTCCTCTCTTATAGTACGCATGTGCATACCACACAAACGAGCGCTCTTTTGTATTCTTGCTTTTACATTTTACCACGTCGATAATCTGCGTGAGCGAGAATCCAAAGGTGACGTTGACTGGTTGGCTGTGGTTGAAGGCCGGCCTGACGTCGCGCAAGTAGTCAAGCATCAAGTAGCGATACAGCGATTGCAGGTCTCCAGCTTCGCAGACGACGCAAAACAGCGAGAGCAGCGCTGAAGCAAAGTCGAGTTGAAGGTACCTAAGATCGCAGTAATTAGATTGCCCCTGTAGGTGCTTGTCTATAGTATCTTGCTATTATTTTATTTACTTATTCGTCCATTAATTAATCTATTTGTTTATTGAATTATTTAATTGATTAGTTATTTATTCGTTGGTTTATTTGTTTGTTTATCTATTTGCTAATTTGTTTGCTTATATTTATTTATTTGCCTATTTATTTATCTGCTTATATTTATTCCACTTATTGATGTAGACAGTTATCTTACATAAATATATATTTATTCATGCATTTATATTTATTAGCATTATATCAATTACATTTCTTTATTTCATTTCTTTATTTATTTAATTTATATATTATTATTATTTATTTTATTATATTTGCTTGTTTATTTCTTCTTGGCTGCAATTTAGTCAACAGCTTTAATTGTCCCATATTCTTTTCAAAGAAATAGTTACAGAAAACAACACTTACACAGCGCTTCCAGCATCAGCCGTTGCATCTTTGACACATTCAGCAGACGTCACAACTGGCTACATGCGTAGCTACAGGCGAGGCAAGCGGTCGCCGCTTGACTTGACTCGACAAGGAAACCGCCGCCGCGACTAATCAATCAGTCAAACCGTTCGCTTGCCGAATGGACGGCTAATTGGAGCGCGAAGAATGGCTGTATCCTAGCGAGAAGACGGCGCAAGCACAGAAGCTGAGAGGGGGAGGGAGCTTTGAGAGCGGCCCGAAAGCGAACAACGCGTTCAATCGAACGGCGCGAGGGGAACAAAGTTGTCCCCGCGGCACGCTCCCGAACGGCCATTGAAGGGGGGGGGGGGGGGGGGGGGGGGGGGGGGGGGGGGGATGCAAAGCCGATTGGCCGCAGTGTGGCTCGGGGCGCCGCGGCGGCGGCTGAAAAATCGACTCGACACTAGAGACGACGACGACGGCCCGCGGCGCCAAATTGAGTCAGAATCCAGGGGTGAGGCCACTTCTCCTGGCCAAAGGTTACAAAGGGCCCTTCAAGCGGCCGCCGAGATTCGTATGCAAAACCCCAAGCGTCCACGAGCGTTGTGTGGTTTGAGGCGGCGATTTTATGAACTTACATCCGCGCGGCAGATGTTTACGCGCCGGCCTCCGATGTGTGCGTGAGGAAGCGACTCGAGAGTGCCAGCTAGGAATTGTCGCCCTTTGCCAAACGACGATTCATTGAACTCACTGGTTTTGTTGTAGAAAATGAAACTAGCGCCTGATACTGCTATAGTGATGACGATTTGTAGGGTTATATTTTGTTGTGTACCGATTGCCAAACGATGGGCTTAGCCTTGACAAACATCTCTACAATTCGAGCCTTGTGACGTTCCAAACAAAAGTGCATTGACTGAAAATGGCATTGGCAACGAATTCAACCTAACGCAACTACACTTGCGCTGCCAACGAGAAAAGCAAAGCACTGTGATCCAATTTAGGCGGCAATTACGGGCGTGCGCGCAGCAAACGGTACTGGACCCTCGATGGAATCAATCAAAGGCATTTACCAATCCGATTAGTTTCCTTCTTATGCATGTATATCAACCGTTGCGCTGTCGTGTTTCACTGTACTGAGCTGTTTATTCACTTGCCACCGACTACAGAATGTTCGATTGCGCAACGATGTATCCGCGGTTGCTTCTCTTGCTGCTTGTCGCACTTCGCGCCTCTTCACGCTCGGATGACGACGACGACGACGACGAGGACTTGCCATTCAAATGCTTTCACACAAACGGCGTCGTTCCAGTCGTATGCAATACGTCTGAGGTGGCCGATGGGTGGACGCCCGGCTTCTGCTCCCTGACGAAGACGAAGGAAGGCAAAGTCTGTTAGTTTCCATTCTAAATTGGGGCGCCCACCAGCAACCTCAATTTAGACGTAGTATACGCACAATCACTTGCAGATTACCCAAGACTGCGGCTGTCCTATTGACATGAGCGTCCACGGCTGGTTCGACCTCTGCCAGCCGTTCGGGCGCAGGCCGATGAGTGCCTGCTGCTGCAAGAATGAGAAGTCCGGCTGCAACAGTGTTCATGACGCAAGCGTCAGAAGGTTCTTGGATGTCGGCTTCGAGCAACTGGTGCCCGTTTCGCGAAATCAATCGACAGGGGTGCCGATTGCGTCACCGTCGCTGCCCCGTCATCGTCGTCGTCGTCGTCGCCGCCGCCGCCGCCGCCGCCGCCGCCGCCGCCGCCGCCGCCGCCGTCGTCGTCGTCGTCGTCGTCGTCGTCGTCGTCGTCGTCGTCGTCGTCGTCGTCGTCGTCGTCGTCGTCGTCGTCGTCGTCGTCGTCGTCGTCGTCGTCGTCGTCGTCGTCGTCGTCGTCGTCGTCGTCGTCGTCGTCGTCGTCGTCGTCGTCGTCGTCGTCGTCGTCGTCGTCGTCGTCGTCGTCGTCGTCGTCGTCGTCGTCGTCGTCGTCGACGTCGTCGTCGTCGTCGTCGTCGTCGTCGTCGTCGTCGTCGTCGTCGTCGTCGTCGTCGTCGTCGTCGTCGTCGTCGTCGTCGTCGTCGTCGTCGTCGTCGTCGTCGTCGTCGTCGTCGTCGTCGTCGTCGTCGTCGTCGTCGTCGTCGACGTCGTCGTCGTCGTCGAACTGAGTGTGAGTGGCCTGTGCGATTCCGCGAAACGTGCACCCGGTCTACTGGAACGAGAAGATCTGCTACGAGTTCAAAGCGCGCTCCAAGGACAGTTATGAAGCGGCCCTGAAAATTGCTAATGAGAAAAGAAAGCGAGTCGTCTGTAGCGCGCGCACAGTATCTCCCAAGATCAAGCACAAATCTTGGTGCTTCGCCCACATCTCCCACGACCGATACACTGACGAAATCCTCATCGAGGGGGGTTGCGGCTGTACTCTTGAAGGGAACGGCAGCTCCTGTTCCGGCTTCGACAGTCGCCTAGCAGACAGCGAGAAGCTGTGCTGCTGCCACGATCACGAGTGCAACTTCGAGATGCTTCCGGAGAACGACCAGAAGAACCTCCACCGCTGCTACGGCGACAGCGACGACGTCGCCGTCAACTGCGGCCCCCTCAACAGCGTCGACTTCGAAGGCCGATCGGAGAACTTCTGCTACCGCAGGCGCGGCGGCGTCCACAAGCGCGCCGTCAGAGAAACAGAAGACGATGGAGGAAGCGACCTTACGAGTTCACAGAACGCACTTGCATTAGCATCAAGATCAAGTGCCGAAGTGGGATGCTACAGCATCAACGGCGACGAACTACCATGCGATGGGGCAGAACATTGGTGTTCTTATGTTATGCGTGTCTTTCAAGACTACGACGAGCTACTTGACGTCGACGCAAAAGAGATTTGCATTGGACCTTGGCAACAAGCTGTTTTAAAAAAGTTGAGTTGTTTTATTAATACAGAGTGGTTTGTGAGTGTTTTAAAGTGGAAGAGTTAAAGAGTGGATACTTTTGTAAAGTATTTCGAAGCCTTTCCGATATGACGCGCGCCCGCCCAGAGTCCACTATTCATGCGCTACTTTTGACACGCTCCTTTCTGAGGGGTTCTTGCAGGGCAACATTGGGATCGCCCGGGATTAATTTTTTGAGCAAGACACACGCATTTCTAAGCGGTTGTTGCAAGGCAACATTGGGATCGCCCGGGATTATTTTTTTGAGCAACACACACGCATTTCTGAGCGGTTGTTGCAGGGCAACATTGGGATCGCCCGGGATTAATTTTTTTAGCAGACAAAGTTGTTCGTAAGACAAGGGTTTAAAAAAACAAAAGTATTTGTTTAGGAATGACTGTTCAACAACTGCCTCAACGTAAGTTTTCAAACGGTCGAACGAATGCCGCTCTATAACGTAAGACGAGCGAGTTAGGGCCGATTTGCTGTTTGAACCTTTGAGTTACTGTAGGTCGCCAAATTCAAACTTTCGAATCTCGACTTCTCAGAACGGAATGATCAGTGTGACGAAACCTATTCAACAAACTGAAGATCGTCTCTCTATGACGAAAGACGAGCGAGTTGGAGCGATTTCTATGCTAAAAACGCGAGAATGTCGCTTTTCGTGGTGCGTGTTTGCGTAATTAACAAATTTTTTACGCCAAGTGAAAGAGCACGTCGAGACCTTTTAGTTGACCTATCGTACGCCGCTCTACGACGTAATACGAGCGTGTTAGAGCCGTTCTGCGTTTTGAACCCTCGAATTACTGTAGCGCGCGCAATTCAAACTTTTGAATTTTGACTTCTCTTAACGGAATTATCAGTGCGCCGAAACCTATTGAACGAACTCAAAATCGTCTCTCTATGACGGAAGACGAGCGAGTTAGATAAGTTTCGCGTTTTGAACCTTTGGGTTACTGTAGCTCCCGAAATTCAAACTTTTGAGTTTTGACCAATAGAAGAACAAATGATCAGTGAGTCGAGAGCTATCCAACCAACCCAAGACTATCTCTCTACGACGCACGCTGAGCGAGTTAGAGCGATTTCTGCGTTAAAAACGCGAGAATGTCGCTTTTCGTGGTGCGTGTTTGCGTAATTAACAAATTTTTTACGCCAAGTGAAAGAGCACGTCGAGACCTTTTAGTTGACCTATCGCACGCCGCTCTACGACGTAAGACGAGCGAGTTAGAGGCGTTTTCAGTTTTGACCTTCGGGTTACTGTAGCGCGCGTAATTCAAAGTTTTGAATTTCGAAACCTCTTAGCGCAATTCTCAGTGAGTCGAGACCTTTCCGTAGAGCCCAAGATCTCCTTCCTACAACCTACCGACGCCGAGATCTGAGAGCGTAACGAACGGACGCACGCACGCACGCACGCACGAACGAACGATAAGCTCTCGTAGGGGTTCGCCCGGCTGAGGCCGGGCGAAACAAGCTGTGTGTGTAAAAAGTTCAACCTATACTTTGTGTCTGTCAAATTTTGGTGAACAGTATAGTGAACTTTGTACACATCGTTAGCCGAATCTGGAGAAAGTGTCTTGAGAATGTGTACCTTAATGCCAAGTGCAGCTATCCCCACGATACGGTTGTCTGTACAGCTGATCTGAAGCTCAGTGATATCGCCGCGTTTGCTATATGTTATCGGCATGATACGACGCCGTTTATCTGATGTTTCCTACCTGTGTGAAAGCGTCACATCCAACAAAAAAACTTGCCAAAAGTTTGGTGCGAGCGAATTCCTGTGTTCAGCGTACGTATTTCTGTTTCCGAGTGCACATTCATCAGTAAACAGCTGTTCTGACCGTCAGACGAAAATGTCGACTTTGACATTTTTTTAAATATTAACTCTAGGTATCTCGAAATTGGATTTTATTAAAACTGTAAACCATGTCACAAATTCTTATTGGCATACGGCCTTACCATTTCTGCGTTCAGATTCGTCAAAAACGACGTTCTATTTTGTTGATTTATGGAATTTTGAAAAATAATCACGTATTTCTATTAAGTTCCATATTTGCAAAAAAATTCTCTTGCGTCACAAATTAACCGCAGTCTATACTCTTTCCATTTCTGAAGAAATTTCGCCGCTATATCATCAGGTGAAAAAGTCGATTTTCGACATTTTCATATTTTGATTAAAAATATCTCGAAATTGCAATTTATAAAAACTGCAAAACTATGTAACTAATCCTTATTGGCATACGGCGTTACCATTTCTGCGTTCTAATTCGTCAAAAACGACGTTCTATTTTGTTGATTTATGGAATTTTGAAAAATAATCACGTATTTCTATTAAGTTCCATACTTGCAAAAAATTTCTCTTGCGTTACAAATTAACCGCAGTCTATACTCTTTCCATTTCTGAAGAAATTTCGCCGCTATATCATCAGGTGAAAAAGTCGATTTTCGACATTTTCATATTTTGATTAAAAATATCTCGAAATTGCAATTTTTAAAAACTGCAAAACTATGTAACTAATCCTTATTGGCATACGACCTTTCCATTTCTGCATTCACATTCGTCAATAAATGACGTTGTATTTTAGTCAATTTATGCAATTTTGACAAATGATCGCGTATTTCTATTAAATTCCACATTTGCAAAAAATTTCTTTTGTGTTACAAATTATCCGCGGTCCATGCTCCTTCCATTTCTGAAGAAATTTCGCGGCTAGCGCATTAGACAAAAAAGTCGATTTTCGATATTTTCGAATTTTAATTGCGAATATCTCGAAAATGCGAAATTAGCAACAGAAACGGACATCGGATCCGTACTCAGCGACATCGACTCTACTTGACCACATATGCCACTGACTCTACTTCGGTGCGACGGAAACACACACACACAGACAGACACACACACACACATTGTCATCCGTATATATACACCTCGCCGCGCTGAGGCGCGGCGAAAAAAGGGAAGTCGCAGAAGATTAAGGAAGGCCCAGTAGAAAAACACCACTACTTTGTCCACTATCGTTGCAAACCCGCCGTGTGCGTAAAGGGTCTTGAAGATACCGAAGACGCTTGGAGAGGGCTCATTCCCGAGTTCGCCAAGACGGCGGAAGAGAAGAAAGAGGAAGGCACCTACTGCTTGGATGACGAGAGGGACAAGAAAGTGGTTGGCAAATCACTACGGGGTACTGCTGTCAACCGAATCCCAAAGTAGTATGTGCGTACCGGGTGTCCCAAAAGTCCACCCCCACCCCCCCCCCCCCCCCCATCCACAACACGCTGCATAAAGTCTAGCGAAGTCGTACTTGCACACATGGTAGCCTATAGTGTTTGCAACTCGGATGCAAAAATTCAGCACTCTATCTCAACCCACGCGCAAGTGCGTGCGCGAAACTTAAAGCCGCAAGTATTTAGCAAATAGTTTCAGCAATTATGATTAACGAAATTTAGGGTATTTTTAAGGATTTTGTTAAAATCCCCAAATTTCGACAATTTCAAACAGCTTAAATTTCAAAATTTCTTTTCACGGATGTGTCGAGCATAGTTCAAGTTCAAGTTCAAAGTTTTTCTTCTGGACAAGCCGACACAGTACACAGTACCGTAATCCAATCGCGGAGCGAATGGGGCAGACCAGGCAACCAAGTCTACCAAGTATTTATCAAATAGTTTCAGATTTTATAATTAACGAAATTAGGGATATTTTCAAGGGTATTGCCAAAATTCCCAAATTTCGACAATTTCAAACAGCTGAAATTCTATAATTTCTTTACGTGGTTGTGTCGGGCATAGGCTGCCAAGTATTTAGCAACTCGTCCTAAGTTTTATAATTAGCGAATTTTGGGATATTTTCAAGGTTTTTGTCAAAATTCCTAAATTATGACAATTTCAAACAGCTTGCATTTCACAATGTCTTTTCGTTGATGCATTGAGCATAGTCTGTCAAGTATTTAGCAAATAGTTTCTGATTTTATAACTAACGACATTTGGGATACTTTTTGGTAAGACCCTGAAATTTCGGCAATTCCAAATAGCTTAAATTTCAAAATGTCTTTGCATAGTTGTGTCGGGCATAGTCTGCCAAGTATTTAGCAAATAGTTCTAGATTTTATAATTAAAGAATTTAGGTATATTTTTAAGGTTTTTGTCAGAATTTCTAAATTTCGACAATTTCAAGCAGCTTAGATTTCAACATATCTTTGTGTGGATGCATCGAGCACTAAGCCCAAAAGAATAGGGCGTCGTCCCATTTATACCCTTTTCAATAGGGCGTCGTCCCATTTATACCCTTTTCAATAGGGCGTCGTCTCATTTAGACGCTTTTGTTGCACTGTGTGCCTGCGGCGAATTTCTCTGATCCATTTATGGATCAGTTGCCACAATAATAAGCGCAAAGTGTGCCTGCGGCGAATCTTCTGATCCACATGTGGATCAGGTACCACAAACAAATCCAAGAGCAATTGCGGCTATACCCCACTAGATTGCCGACTAAATGTCTAGCGGCACTTCACTATCCAGTGCACATTATCGCGCACACGCTCTCAAGTTTACACTGATGCCAACGTGGTGTCACAGTTTTTCGCCGCGCCCCAGCGCGGCGAGTATATATGTCACAGGCCATGGCCGTCTTCAGGCCGTGGCCGTCTAGACGGCTTTGGCCTGGTCGATCAGGCCATGGCCGTCTTTTCGAGCAGAAGACGGTCATGGCCTGATGCGTCAGGCCACAGCCGTCTAGACGGCCACGGCCTGATGCGTCAGGCCATGGCCGTCTTTTCCTTGCTCTGCTAGTTTCCGACAAAGTATATTCCTTCTAATTCAGGCTATGCTTAGGCTCGCCCTGCGCCCACACTGCGCAAGAGTCAGTCGGCGTCGCAGTCTGGCGGGTCGAAACTTGGGCTTAACGCGACCGGTGACCGACTTCAGGGCGCGCGGAGCGCGCCCTGAAGTTGGTGGTCGCGCTAAGCCTCAGTTGAGACCCGCCAGGCGCGACGCCGGCCGAGTTTTAGTGCAAACTGCAAGTGGAATGAACACTCCTCCATCTACTTCACCTCCTGCTTAGGCCTGCTGTGCCCCTTCCCTGCAAGCGCTTGTAACAGCTGACACTCTTAAAGACGGCTACGGCCTGGTCCATCAGGCCATGGCCGTCTTTTCGAGCAGAAGACGGCCATGGCCTGACGCATCAGGCCATCGCCGTCTAGACGGCCGCAGCCTGATCGACCAGGCCAGAGCCGTCTAGACGGCGATGGTCTGAAGACGGCCATGGCCTGCAACATATATACGGACGCTATTGTCCGTTCGTGTGTGTGTCTGTCTGTGTGTCTGTGTGTCTGTGTGTCTGTGTCACAAAACTAGACATGACGGTTAGTGCCACCCGATGGAGTCGAATGCGCTGAGTAACGTGCCGTTGTCCGTTTCTGTTGCTAATTTCGCTATTTCGAGATATTTACAATTAAAATATGAAAATGTCAAAAATGACACTTTTATTTACAAGTCGTATCGGCAAAGTTTTTGCTGAAATGGAAAGGGCATACTACGCGATTAATTTGTGACATAGTTTCGGATTTTGGAATTAACGAAATTAAGGATATTTTCAAGGTTTTTGTCAAAACTCAGAAATTTCGACAATTTCAAACTGCTTAAATTTCAAAACTTCTTTGCACGGATGTATCGAGCATAGTCTGCCAAGTATTTAGCAAATAGTTTCAGCGCATATAATGAATAAAATGAGGGATATTTTCAAGGTTTTTGCCAAAATTCCCAAATTTCGACAATTTCAAACAGCTTAAATTTCAAAATTTCTTTTCACGGATGCGTCGAGCATAGTCTGCCAAGTATTTATCAAATAGTTTCAGGTTTTATAATTAACGAAATTAGGGATATTTTCAAGGGTTTTGTCAAAATTCCCAAATTTCGACAAATTCAAACAGCTTAAATTTCAAAACTTCTTTGCACGGATGTATCGAGCATAGTCTGCCAAGTATTTATCAAATAGTTTCAGATTTTATAATTAACGACATTAGGGATATTTTCAATGGTTTTGTCAAAATTCCCAGATTTCGACAAATTCAAACAGCTTAAATTTCAAAACTTCTTTGCACGGATGTATTGAGCATAGTCTACCAAGTATTTATCAAATAGTTTCAGATCTTATAATTAACGAAATTAGGGTTATTTTTAATGGTTTTGTCAAAATTCCTAAATTTCGACAAATTCAAACAGCTTGAATTTCAAAACTTCTTTGCACGGATGTATCGAGCATAGTCAGCCAAGTATTTAGCAAATAGTTTCAGATTTTCTAATTAGTGAAATTAGGTATATTTTCAAGGGCATTGCTAAAATTCCCACATTTCGACAATTTCGAATAGCTTAAATTTCAGAATGTCTTTGCATGGTTGTGTCGGCCATAGTCTGCCAACTATTTAGCAAATAGTTCTATATTTTATAATTAACGAATTCAGGGATATTTTCAAGGTTTTTCTCAAAATTGCCAAATTTCGACAATTTCAAACAACTTAAAAATCAAAATATCTGTGCGTGGATGAATCGGGCGTAGTATGTCAAGTAATTATACAGCAGTTTCAGATTTTAGAATTCACGAAATTAGGGATGTTTTCAAGGTTCAAGGTTCAAGTACTTGCTAAAACTTAGCAGTATTTTTCCATGGATGTGTCCGGCAACGTATGTTTTGCCACCTATTCAATCGAAGACGAAACGCGGCAATTCTGTTCACTGTGCGGTTCTGCAATCTACAGCAACGGTACCGTAACCGTCCGCATTTGTGACCCAAAAGAAAAGGGCGTCGTCCCATTTAGACCCTCTTTATTCCAAAGTGAACCTGCGGCGAACATTCCTGATCCATTTATGGATCAGTACCCACCAATGCGCCTTACAGGCATCGATTGCCCAACAATGGCACAAAATTTCTCTGGAAACTCGAGGCAACTGCGGCGATACTCCCCGAAGAAATCCTCAACTTACTATTCTGACAATCTATGGAATATACTCCTCAAATGCACGACACACTATACAATGCCAATCAACCATCATCGGGTGCCCAGTTTTTACTCTAAGTTTGTTAGACAAAGCTTGTTTCGGGAGAATGTCTCATATGTATATGCTAAACTGCGCACATGCAATATACAGTTCTTAAATGTAAAAGTAGTAAATGTTCTATGCAGCATCAACAGAACATAGGGACGTACATACTGTGATTGATTTACTACAGAGATATTAGAGGGGATAGCTTTGCAATTACTGTTTGTAACAACAGACTGTAAATCACGCTACATCCACAACCAAGACCAGGCAAGTCGTCCGGGGGACGCAGTATACTCCACAAATTTGAACTCCTACGCACGGTGACTCCTCTGCGATTGTGGCCTCCTGACACTCCCAATCGCAAAGTAATGCCGAATTCGTGATCTACATCCCAGAATACCCCAGAATCGACATACAACACCCCTAGCTTCCTATGGACCCCCGGAACCGAAATTCTGCACTTGGGGTACGGTAGCATGCAAATCCGTCATAAGTATGTTAAACATCATCTAAACGATAAACGAATGCCAAATTCGTAATCAGCGCCCCCCGAAAACCCCGAAATCGAGTATAATGTCGCGAAAGTCGACCCGACACCCAATGTTCAAATGGACGCGGCAGGGATACTGTAGCTCTGCAAATTTGTCAAAAATACTTTTCTGGGCCAGATTTAAGCGCAGAATCGTTTGAAACCACTTTTGGAACGATTCGGCAACGCATTCGAACGCTATAGACGCCGAAATGCGAAAATCGCAATTTTCGACCCCGGAGTCGAAAAAGTCGCAGTGAAAGAAAGTTTTTTTGTGTTTCGCCCGATTTTCTCCGTTCATGGCTCATTCGATAGAGGACATCTGGGAAGGAGCAACAAGAGTGGTCTCGCCGCTCTAGCTGCTACCTAGCTCGCACAGCAGCCCGTCAAAGTCGACCCGGGGCTAAAAATCGCGAATTTTTCAAATTCAGCGCCAAAATGGGTCCCGCAGCGATCCAATTCTTTTTTTGCCAACCCGGCACTATCGAGTACTACAACATATCAAAAGATAGTATATACCATTATATGCAACTTTTTCGAGTTCTACCCTGTGTAACCCATTTTTCAGTACTTTGAAAATTTAAATTTTTTAATTTCCCGCCAACGGGGTCCCGCAGCGTGACCCCGTTTGGTGTCCACCCTGCCCACTTACTAGGCCTACCCAACGCAAAAGACCGTTTGGAAATCGGCCGCTTCACGCGCGAACGCCGTTGACTCAAAGTTTCTGCGTTTCGCGCACAAACGCTATATACTCCACACTTTTTGTGGAGTATAACAAGCTTTGTCTAAAAACTGTGGCACCACGTTGGCATCAGTGTAAACTTGAGAGCAAGTGCGCGATAATGTGCACTGGATAGTGAAGTGCCGCTAGACATTCAGTCGACAATCTAGTGGGGTATCGCAGCGTCAGAAGATTCGCCGCAGGCACACTTTGCGCTTATAATTGTGGCAACTGATCCATAAATGGATCAGAAAAACTCGCCGCAGGCACACAGTGCAATAAAAGCGTCTAAATGAGACGACGCCCTATTGAAAAGGGTATAAATGGGACGACGCCCTATTGAAAAGGGTATAAATGAGACGACGCCCTATTGAAAAGGGTATAAATGGGACAACGCCCTATTCTTTTGGGCTTAGTGCTCGATGCATCCACTCAAAGATATGTTCGACACAAAGATATGTTCTATGCTCGATACTTCCGTGCAAAACTATTTTGAAATTTAAGCTGTTTGGAATTGTCAAAATTTGGGAATTTTGACAATACCCTTGAAAATATCCCTAATTTCGTTAATTATAAAATCAGAAACTATTTGCTAAATACTTGGCAGACTATGCTCGACACATCCGTGAAAAGAAAGTTTTAAATTTAGACTGTTTCAATTTGTCGAAATTTGGGAATTTTGACAAAACCTTGAAAATATCCCTAATTACGTTAATTATAAAATCTGAAACTATTTGCTTAATACTTGGCAGACTATGCTCGACACATCCGGGCAAAGAGAGTTTCAAATATAGGCTGTTTGAATTTGTCGGAATTTGGGAATTTTGACAAAAACCTTGAAAATATCCCTAATTATGTTAATTATAAAATCTGAAACTATTTGCTAAATACTTGGCAGACTATGCTGGACACATCCGTGCAAAGAAGTTTCGAAACTTAAGCTGTTTAAAATTGCTGAAATGTGGGAATTTTGGCAAAACCCTTGAAAATATGCCTAGTTTCGTTAATTATAAAATCTGAAACTAC
The DNA here is from genome assembly GCA_030248115.1 of Linhomoeus sp. GSCO2_2. Taxonomy (NCBI): domain Eukaryota; kingdom Metazoa; phylum Nematoda; class Chromadorea; order Monhysterida; family Linhomoeidae; genus Linhomoeus; species Linhomoeus sp. GSCO2_2. The sequence goes on along the minus strand of JASAMZ010008093.1, from coordinate 21,801 downwards.
TTGTTAAATGCTTAGCAGACTATGCTCAATACATTCGTGCAAAGAAATTTTGAAATTTAAGCTGTTTGAAATTGCCGAAATTTGGGAATTTTGACAATATCCTTGAAAATATCCCGAATTTCGTTAATTATAATCTTTGAAACTATTTGCTAAATACATGGCAGACTATGCTCGACACATCCGTGAAAAGAAATTTTGAAATTTAAGCTGTTTGAAATTGTCGAAATTTGTGGATTTTAACAAAATCCTTAAAAATATCCTAAATTTCGTTAATTATATTCGCTGAAACTATTTGCTAATTACTTGGCAGACTGTGCTCGATACATCCGTGCAAAGAAGTTTTGAAATTTAAGCTGTTTGAAATTGTCGAAATTTGGGAATTTTGACAAAACCCGTAAAAATATCCCTAATTTCGTGAATTCTAAAATCCGAAACTATGACACAAATTCATCGCGTCTTATGCCCTTTCCATTTCAACAAAAATTTTCCATACGACTTGTAAATAAAAGTGTCATTTTTTACATTTTCATATTTTAATCGTAAATATCTCGAAATAGCGAAATTAGCAACAGAAACGGACAACGGCACGTTACTCAGCGCATTCGGCTCCATTGGGTGGCACTAACCGTCATGGTTAGTTTTGTGACACGGACACACACACACACACACAGACCCACGAACAGACAATAGCGTCCGTATATATACTCGCCGCCCTGGGGGGCGGCGAAAAAATGTGTGCACTAGTGATCAAGGATGACCAACACACTAATAAAACCTATAGTCCTGAAGGTGGGCCACTAACCATAGTTCATCAAAACGCACACCTCAGTCACTGAATAAACACAAGGCTCTCGCAACGAGTCTTGCCCGATTGACAGCGCGTGCCAGCCTATGGCTTCCCGCACTACTGCAAATCGGGACAATGCGTGCTCGTGATGGACACAACGGGGTTCGTCGCCAAAGAATTCAGCAATCTTTGTTTGGACACTGAACGGGAAGATTACAAGTGGATCGACTGCAATTACAACGGCATCTACCACTGCGGCTTGGACCGCTATGATGGATCCAAGACCAAAGGTTACTGCTGCTGCAAAGGCTCAATAGCAGAGGATGGGCTGCTCTGCAACAGCGAAGAAAAGCTCGGGAAGAAGCTCGAAGACTTCTACAGAGGTATGGGCAACAGCACGACGCCACCACCCATGACATACTGCATCAACTGGGCCGGCAAAAAAGAACCGTGCATCAGTGGGCCCTGGTATCGGCATGACAAAACGTGCCAGTATACTATGAGGGTCTCCAGGAGAGGGGTGAGCACCAACGGCAAGGTCTGCGTCGAAAAAAACAAAAGCACAGACCGGTCGCGAAGAAGAGCTGATAACAGCGGTCGACCAAGATACACGATTAATTACCGGCGCGAGCCTGACGAGAGCCCAGACAGATCCTGCTTTGAAAAGGTCATCTCAGAATTCAAGGAGTTAGCGAAGAAACATAAGGAACGTGACGTCTACTGCCGCGACGACTACAAGGACAGAAAAGTTCGGGGAAACTGGCCAGTCGCTCCACTCCACTTCCCGCACCACTGCAAATCAGGGCAGTGCGTCCTCGTGATGACCAAGAAGAAGTATTTCACCCGTCGGTGCTGGGACAAAGATAGGCCTTATCAAAGCTGGATCCACTGCTCGTCCTACGAGATGTGCGACCTGGACAGCAGGAAGAAGCCGACCAAAGGCTACTGCTGTTGCAGAGGCACCATTGCGCAGGCCGGACTGCTGTGCAACGGCGATCGCAGCTTGGAGGCGAGGCTCAAGGACTACTACAGGCGCAAAGGTACTACGCTGCGGCCGACCACGATACCGACCACGACGCCCTCCCCACCGGGGTGCTTCAACCATGTCGGCGGCAAAGAACCATGCGGCCACGACAAAGTGTGTCAGTATAACATACGCATCTCCAAGCAAAAGGTGGAAGTTATCAACAATGGCAAAGTTTGCGTCGAAGAGGGCAGCAGCGCAGAAGACAAGGTGTCCATAGATGAAGACGGGGGTGTCGCGTACACTATCCATTACCGGTGCAAGCCCAGTAGTGTGGATGATTGGAATTTTTGCAGCAGGAAGGCAGTCATCCCAAAATTCCAAGAGATGGCGAAGAACGTTAAGGAAAAGGGGCAACAGTACTGCTACGACAGCGTCATGGACAAAAAGGTTGAGGGGCTTTCGAAATATGTCAAACTCCCCCACTACTGTAGGGGCCGCTGCTTTTACAAACTATTTGTCTATGATGGATCCGGCTTAAAACTCTCCACATCACGATGCTTTGAGGACAACGACTTCGAGGAGGCTTATGAATCAGATCTGTACAAACGGTGCCACTTGGCCAACACGGCTTGCTACTCGGAAAAGCAAGAAATGGGAACACAAGTCGTCTGCTGCTGCCAGGGCACCACTATTGGTGATGGTGGGCTCGGCTTGCTCTGCAACGGCGATGAACTCGAAGGAACTGCCATGGCTTTCCTGAATACCACCACAACCACAATAGCGACAACGACAACGAGCACGGCGACCACAACGCCATATAACGGCTGCGAAAACTTGTCAGACGGACGGCGGAGCTATTGCGACAATGTTATGAAATGGTGTCGCCACGGCTTGGTTGTTGGCAGCAACGACGAGACAAAGCATAGCTACGTTTTCAAAAACGAATTGTGTCTCATCGAAGAACCTCGAAACACAACCGACTTTTCCGACGGCACCTATTCCATCTGGGACTATTGCCAGATCGGAAAGTGTCCCAGTGTCAAAGAGGTCAAGCAAGGACTAATTGAAGAATTCCGCAAAAAAGCGAAGGAAGAAAAGGAAAAGAGCGTCTACTGCTACGACGAGCGGGACAAAGATGAAGATGTGCGAGGCCCGTACTACTGCAAATCGGGCTACTGTTTGGTGAAGGTGACTAATGTAGCCGAGAAGAGTCAACTGTCGATTACAAGGCACTGTTGGGGCAACGAAGACACATACGATTGGAAGATAGACTGTTCATGGGAATTTGCAGGGCTCCCTATGTGTTCCTACAACCTGCGCAATCCAAAGAGCGCTCATTGCTGTTGCAAGTCCCCAGTGCTCTGCAACGACAAAACGTTAGAGAAGAAGACGACAGACCTCTTCTACCGCAAAGAAGGGACAACTCCCCCAATGGCGACCACTACCTCGATTATGACTACTCTCCTCGGCACGACAGACACAACTGCTATAACCGCCACCACTGTTACAACGACCACTCTCGCTACCACAACAACCACGACGACGACCACGACGCCGACCACGACGACGCGCGATCCCCGCTTCGGTTACAACGCCGGCTGCGGCTGCCAAATCGAAGGGGGCGCCGGCCACTGCGGTTGGCTTCCAAACGGAGAGCCAGAATGCTGCTGCCGCGGGGAGAATTGCAATCGGCAAGAAGCCTTCAGCACTGCAGTGGCGACGTTTACCACCAAAGGGTTGAGCTGCGCCACATTCGACGAGGAGACTGTTTCGCAAAGTTGACCTCACTCTAAATTTGCGTATCTCTCGCAGCTTTTCAAATGAAGGAGGGGAGGAGTGCCCCGCGGGACTTTGCCCCGCCTAGTAATCTTTGTATTCTAGCCGAGTCAGGCAGTTTCAAAATTTTGCTGCGACAGTTACACTAATCTCAACGTTTGAATCGAAAAGCAAAAGCACGCAACGTTTTGAAGTTGTGCTATCACTTGGTATCACGCAAGGTGCGTATTTTGATATTTGGGCTGGTTTCATGTACATATGGTTTTCTATAGGTATTTGGTCTACACAAGGTAATGCCTCACCAATTTAAACATGCAATGGCACTTGTCACCAAGCTATGCAAATTAGCTATCTAGTACCTATGCAAATTCAAAACTACCGTATACAGTGAGAGATTGCATCTGTTGCAAAGCATGAATTGACAGTTAGTACTGGTTGGTCGCGCAAATCTCCTCTCTGGATTTGAAAGTTTGAACTGTCTATAATTTTTGTAGCACAAACACTTCGACATTTGGTTTACTGTAGCCGATGACAGTTCAAAGTTCAAACACAAGTGCGTGGCGCACAGCTGCCGATCAGTGGAAGGCATGTTTCGACCAATCAGTGACTCGCTTGAAACAAGGGAAACGTGCAGGAGAGCCTGCAGTGAAGCACTCCGACCAGAACGGACGGGAGAAGACTTCTCATGAGAAATAAGGCCGATTTCCGCCCAAAGATTCTCCAGAAATTCCGCCGGCGCGCCCAAAATGCGCCATTTCGCTTCGATTCAACCAGTAGCCGGCAGCTAAGATTCTGGGCTGCGCCAATCGCAGACTCACCTTGCCATTTTGGACGGGAAGAATTGACAATTCATGCGCAAATCCTTACTTTACCACGTCTTCTTTCCGCACAGCATTTCCTTCAATTCAGAAGTTTGAATGCGCGCGCAAATTTAAGTTACAACATTGTTTGAGAGTACGGTAAAAGTTGCATTCTAATTTGAATTTCGGCATTAGGAAAGTGGCTGTTTGATGGCAAAATCGACACAAAATGGAGAAACCAATAGCGAATTCGCGTTCCTCGCCGCGAAATACCCTAGAATCGACACTTCAACCGTACAATTACCACACTTTCAGTTTCGTCGACGTAGGGCTACGGTAGGTCGATTTTCGACCAAAACTCGCCAATCTTGATCCGAAACGCTAAAATATCGCCAGATTCGGCATCAGCGACCTCGAAAGCACCGGAATCGACTCCAACATTGATTTTGACCACCCGGGTGGAAATTCTAATTTTGGACGCGGCCGGGGTACGGTAGCCGAAAAAATATTTTTAATATCGATTCCGGATCAGTTTTCAACGGGGAATCGCGTGGTGCAGTCCATTTGGCCATAAATCGTCGCAATCGGGCGCTAAAACGGCCGAAAGTCAAAAATTGGAATTTTCGACCCCCGACGGAGACCCGTTGCGACAGCAGAACTCAAGATTTCCTCGGCGGATTTCGGCGATTGTGGTCTTAAACGAAAGAGAACATGTTAATCTTGCCGATTTGAGATATCTGGCCAGATCTAACAACTCCCTGATTTACTAGGTTTTTTTAAAGTCAAATTTTTGTCAAAAAACCATTTTCGGCTCCCGTAACCCGAGAACGCGTCAGCCGATTGGCTTGGGATTTTTTCCCCTGTTCGTCTTGTCGAGGGCTATAACATATCCAAAGGGCGTCAAAATCGAGCAACTATTCCAGAAATTCCACCTGGGTGAACACCTCTCCAGTAAGTAAATTTTCAAATTTTTGAATTTTTCTCAAAATTTACCCACTACGCGAAAACTAGTTGAACGCTGAAGGGGACCTTCAGGGTGGCACTCCGCTTGTTCCGAAGCAAAGCAGACGTGTTTGAATGTGTTTGGACAAGTTTGAACATGTTTGGACTTATTTGGACAAGTTTGAACATGTTTGTACATATTTGGACAAGTTTGAACATGTTCGGACAAGTTTGGGCGTGTTTGGGACGTGTTCTGCCGCCCAAAGCAGGCTAAAGGAAGCCCAAATCGCAGAATAAACGCTGGATTCGCGTTCAGCACTGCCGAATACCCCAGAAACAACTGTCGACTCAATTTTGAACATTCGACCCCGGGACCCAGTTTTTGGCCGGCCGGACGCCAAAATCATGGTAAAGGCGTCCAAAATCGCAAAACATACACCGAATTCGTGTTCAGCGTCGTCGAAAACCCCCGAAACAAGTGAAAATTCAATTTCGAAAATTTGACCCCGGGATTCAAAAAATCGGCGCGGCCGGGGTACGGTACCTCAAAATGGTCAAGACACTTCGTCTAGACCAACTTTTGACGTAGAACACGTTGCGAGTATCAATTTACCGCTAAAGGCACGCTTTCCAGCCCAAAAATCAACTCAAAGTCGAAAATCCGAATTTTCCGCTCGGGACCCGTCACTTTTGCCACCTCGTATCTCCCGAACGACATAGCCGATCTCGGCGGTTATGGTCTCGATCGAAAGGTCATACAATTGTCTAGGCCGGATCGAAGAGTTTGCAAGAATCCACCGTCGTAAACTCGAGTTACGATTTTTTAAAGGGCCGAAAAAAATTTGAAAATTCAAATTTTCTACCGTACTCCCGCGTCGGACCACCTAGGGAGCCCGTTCCGGTGGTGCCGCCTAGAGAGTCCAAGGGCCTACAACATATCCAAAAATCACCAAAATCGGCCCTCTTTTGCGCAAGTTATGCCCTGATGTTTTTTTTTTACTTAGTAAAATTTTGAATTTTTGAATTTTCGCAAAATTCTTCCACCACCGGAATTTTCTAGTTTCTTGTCCAGGCTGCGCGTGGACTCGACCTATCTAACGCAAAAAACCGCTTGGCGATCCCATTTGTGTAGCGCGAGAAAAGCTGTTAAGATGATTCTGTTCAATCCGACGCCCGCTATAGCACTCCTGCTTTTGCAAAGCGGAGTGCCAAAAACGAAGGTCCGTCCACACCTACTATCCCTCGAGAGCTATCGATTAAAAAAACCCCGTCCAAATCGGATGAGAAGTGAGGCACGAAAGTGAGTGGCAAACCAGGCAAGTCGTCCGGGGGACGCAGTATACTCCACAAATTTGAACTCCTACGCACGGTGACTCTTCTCCTGTTGTGGCCTCCTGACACTCCCAATCGCAAAACTAATGCCGAATTCGTGATCGACATCCCAGAATACCCCAGAATCGACATACAACACCCCTAGCTTCCTATGGACCCCTGGAACCGAAATTCTGCACTTGGGTACGGTAGCATGCAAATCCGCCATAAGTATGTTAAACATCATCTAAACACTGAACGGATGCCAAATTCGTAATCAGCGCCCCCGAAAACCCCGAAATCGAGTATAATGTCGCGAAAGTCGACCCGACACCCAATATTCAAATGGACGCGGCAGGGTTACTGTAGATCTGCAAATTTGCCAAAAACACTTTTCTGGACCAGATTTCAACGTAGAATCGTTTGAAACCACCTTTGAACCGATTCGGCAACGTATTCGAGCGCCACAGCAACGTATTCGAGCGATAATCGCAATTTTCGACCCCGGAGTCAAAAAAGTTCCACCAAGATAACTTTTTTGTGTTTTCTTCGATTTTTCGATTTTCTTCGTTCACGGCTCACTCGATAGAGGACATCTGGGAAGGAGCAACAAAGGCGGTCTCGCCGCTCTAGCTGCTACCTAGCCCGCACAGCAGCCTGTCAAAGTCGACCTGGGGCCAAAAATCGCGAATTTTTCAAATTTGGCGCCAAAATGGGTCCCGCAGCGATCCAATTCTTTTTTTGCGTGTTCGGCACTATCGAGGGCTACAACATATCAAAAGATAGTGTATACCATTATATGCAACTTTTTCGAGTTCTACCTTGCCCAACCCATTTTTCAGTACTTTGAAAATTTAAATTTTTGAATTTCCCGCCAACGGGGTCCCGGAGCGTGACCTCATTGGTCTTCCACCCTGGCCCCTTACTAGACCTACCCAACGCAAAAGACCGTTTGCAAATCGGCCGCTTCATGCGCGAACCCCATCCGGTTAAAATTACTGCGTTTCGCGCAGAAACGCTATATACTCCACACTTTTTTCGCTCGGCCTCAGCCGAGCGAACCATATCAAGAGCTCGGCGTGCGTGCGTGCGTGCGTACGTACGTGCGTACGTGCGTACGTACGTGCGTACGTCACGCTCGCTTCGCACTGAATAACTCGCTCGTCTGACATCGTAGGAAGGAGTTTGAGACATCGTCGAGTAGCCCGCGGACTCCTCTAGCCACCTGAGTAGTCAAACTTAAAATAAGTTTTCAAAATCGCGCGCTACAGTATCCCAAAGTGGGGTCCATTTTAAGACAAAAATTGGCCGAACCTAGTCAAATCGCATATCAAAGTGAAGCGCTCGAGCTCCTGAGCACGAATCCGACAATAAAAAGTTTCAAAAGTTTAAACAGAGAGCTACAGTAACCAAAACGCGTCGAAAACTGGAAACGACACGCTTGCTTCGGGCTTAATAACTCGCTTGTCTGACGTCGCAGGGTTGAGTTCGACACATCGACGGGTAGCCCTCGGACCACTCTCGCCATCTGAGTGTTCAAAACTGAAATAAGTTTTCAAACTCGCGCGCTACAGTATCCCAAAGTGAGGTCCGTTTTAAGACAAAAGTTGACCGAAGCTAGTCAAATCGCATATCAAAGTGAAGCGCTCGAGCTCCTGAGCACGAATCCGACAACAAAAAGTTCCAAAAGTTTAAACAGAGAGCTACAGTAACCAAAACGCGTCGAAAACTGGAAACGACACGCTTGCTTCGGGCTTAATAACTCGCTTGTCTGACGTCGCTGGGTTGAGTGCGACACATCGACAGGTAGCCCTCGGACTACTTCCGCGAACTGTGACGTCGAAATAATAACGAGTTTTAAAAATTGCGCGCTACGGTATCCCGAAGTAATGTCCGCGAAAAGTCAAAACTTCATCGAACCTAGTCGAATCGCATATCAAAATGAACCGCTCGACCTCCTGAGCAGGAATCCGACAACAAAAAGTTTCAAAAGGTCAATGAGAGGGCTACAGTAACCAAAACGCGATGAAAACTGCCGACTTTGGTTTGTTATATCTTGGCACTCGTGCGTTGCAGAGGAGCGATCTTGACATCGCTGAAGAGCTCACTGCAAGCCAGCATCAAATCATGCTCACAATTAACCTGTAGTTTTGCGTCAGATTCCAGTGTTTTTTAAATTTAGTCTGAAAAGATGATTTTCTTGGTGTAAAGAATTAAACCCGAGCGATACCAATGTTGCGTAGCAAGACCACTCCAAAAAGTGTAGTCGCGAGCAGAGTCAAAGACGCTGCAAGAAACCGGAAAGGGCCTTGCTACAATCTCAGTAAAAAGTCTAAGCTCAAAACCACTCCGCTTTTTTCGCCGCCCCCCAGGGCGGCGAGTATATATACGGACGCTATTGTCCGTTTGTGTGTGTGTGTGTGTGTGTGTGTGTGTGTCTGTGGGTCCGGAACAACTAGACATGACGGTTAGTGCCATCCGATGGAGTCGAATGCGCTGAGTAACGTGCCGTTGTCCGTTTCTGTTGCTAATTTCGCTATTTCGAGATATTTACAATCAAAATATGAAAATGTCAAAAATGACACTTTTATTTACAAGTCGTATCGAGAAAGTTTTTGCTGAAATGGAAAGGGCATAAGACGCGATGAATTTGTGACATAGTTTCGGATTTTAGAATTCACGAAATTATGGATATTTTCAAGGGTTTTGTCAAAATTCCCAAATTTCGACAATTTCAAACAGCATATATTTCAAAATTTCTTTGCACGGATGTGTCGAGCATAGTCTGCCAAGTATTTAGCAATTAGTTTCAGCGAATATAATTAACGAAATTTAGGATATTTTTAAGGATTTTGCTAAAATCCCCAAATTTCGACAATTTCAGACAGCTTAGATTTCAAAATTTCTTTTTACGGATGTGTCGAGCATCGTCTGCCAAGTATTTATCAAATAGTTTCAGATTTTATAATTAACGAAATTAGGGATATTTTCATGGGTATTGTCAAAATTCCCAAATTTCGACAATTTCAAACGGCTTAAATTTCAAAACTTCTTTGCGCGGATGTATCGAGCATAGTCTGCCAAGTATTTATCAAATAGTTTCACATTTTATTATTAACGAAATTAGGGATATTTTCAAGGGTTTTGTCAAAATTCCCAAATCTCGACAAATCCAAACAGCTTAAATTTCAAAATTTCTCTGCACGGATGTATCGAGCATAGCCAGCCAAGCATTTAGCAAATAGTTTCAGCAAATATGATTAACGTAATTAGGGATATTTTCAAGGGTTTTGTCAAAATTCCCAATTTACGACAATTTCAAACAGCTTAAATTTCACAATGTCTTTGCGTTGATGCATTGGGCATGGTCTGTCAAGTATTTAGTAAATAGTTTCTGATTTTTTAATTAACGAAATTTGAGATATTTTTGTTAAAATCCTCAAATTTCGACAATTTCAAATAGCTTAAATTCCAAATTGTCTTTGCATGGTTCTGTCGGGCATTGTCTGCCAAGTGTTTAGCAAATAATTCTAGATTTTATAATTAGAGAATTTAGATATATTTTCAAGGTTTTTGTCAGAATTTCAATTTCGACAATTTCAAGCAGCTTAACTTCAACACATCTTTGTGTGGATGCGTCGGTCCCTGAGCCCAAAAGAATAGGGCGTCGTCCCATTTATACCCTTTTCAATAGGGCGTCGTCCCATTCATACACTTTTCAATAGGGCGTCGTCTCATTTAGACGCTTTTATTGCACTGTGTGCCTGCGGCGAATTTCTCTGATCCATTTATGGATCAGTTGCCACAATTATAAGCGCAAAGTGTGCCTGCGGCGATTCTTCTGATCCATATGTGGATCAGGTACCACGAACAAATCCAAGACCAATTGCGGCGATACCCCACCAGATTGTCGACTAAATGTCTAGCGGCACTTCACTATCCAGTGCACATTATAGCGCACACGCTCTCAAGTTTACAATGATGCCAACGTGGTGCCACAGTTTTTAGACAAAGCTTGTTAAAAGAGACTTGTTTCGCCGCGCCTCAGCGCGGCGAGGTGTATATATACGGATGACAATGTCTGTGTGTGTGTGCGTGTGTGCGTCCGTCCGTGGCACCGAAGTAAGATATGTGACATACGTGGCGAGGTCGCTGAGTACGGATCCGATATCCGTTTGTGTTGCTAATTTCGAATTTGCGAGATATTCGCAATTAAAATTCCAAAATGTCGAAAATCGACTTTTTCGTCTGATGAGCTAGAACTGAAATTTCTTCAGAAACGGAAAGCGCATAGACAGAGGATAATTTGTAAAACAAAACAAAACAAATTGCAAATGTGAAATTTGTTAAAAAATACGCGACTATTTATCCGAATTCCACAAATTGGCAAAAATAGAACGTCATTTATTGACGAATATGAATGCAGAAATAGTAAGGCCGTATGTCAATAAGAATTTGTGATGTAGTTTTGCAGCTTTAATAAATTGCAATTTCGAGATATTTTGAATTAAAATTAAGAAATGTAAAAATCGACATTTTCGTCTGATGAGATAGAACTGAAATTTCTTCAGAAACGGAAAGGGTATAGACAGCGGATAATTTGTCACACAAAACATAATTTTTGCAAATGTGAAATTTGATAGAAACACGCAATTATTTGTCCGAATTCCATAAATTGACAAAAATAGAACGTCATTTATTGACGAATGTGAATGCAGAAATGGTAAGGCCGTATGCCGATAAGAATTTGTGACATAGTTTTACAGTTTTGAAAAATTGCGATTTCGAGATATTCAGAATTAAAATACAAAAATGCCGAAAATCGGCTTTTTCGTTTGATGAGTTAGCGGCGAAATTTCTTCAAATATGGCAAGGGCATAGACCGCGGATAATTTGTAACACAGATGAAAATTTTTGCAAATGTTGAATTTGATAAAAATGTCCAAAATTTGACAGAAATGTGAAATTGATGAGTTAGCGGCGAAATTTCTTCAAATATGGCAAGGGCATAGACCGCGGATAATTTGTAACACAGATGAAAATTTTTGCAAATGTTGAATTTGATAAAAATGTTCAAAATTTGACAGAAATGTCAAATTTTCATAAATTGCCAAAACTTTGTTTATTGATGAATGTGAACGTAGAATAGAAAGGTAGTATGACAAGACCACCAAATTTTTGGCAAGTTTTTGTTGGATGTGACGTTTTCACGCAGGTAGGAAACATCAGATAAACGGCGTCGTATCATGCCGATATCATATAGCGAACGCGGCGATATCACTGAGCTTTAGATCAGCTGTACAGACAACCGTATCGTGGGGATAGCTGCACTCGGTATGAGGGTACACGGTCTCAAGATGCCTTCTCCAGATGCGGGTAACGATGTGTACAAAGTTCACTATACTGTTCACCAAAATTTGACAGACACAAAGTATAGGTTGAACTTTTTACACACACAGCTTGTTTGTGGAGTATAAAAAGTTAGTCGGTAGCAGCTTCACTATAGCACTCCGCCCCTTTTGGGGTCGGAGTGCTAACAAACATAGCGCTTCACGATTTCCACGCGAAACAGTCGGCGTCCAGACGACGCGCGCCGGTCTGGCGGACGCCAAACTTCGGGCGGCCTACTCGAAGAAGAGCTGCACGTCGAACAACGGCTGCCACGTGAAGTTCACCTTCGACGAAGGGGAGCGGAAGCACCGATTGGAAGGCGGCTGCGGCTGCGACCGCTGGAACTTCGAGAGGCCACAATGCGAGGAACTGGACGACTTCGCCGACTTGCCCTACTACTGCTGCTGCTTCGACGAGAAAGACTGCAATGCGAAGTATTTGAAGTGACTCGAATAATAGATGCCTTAGTCAAGCTGGCAACAAGTGTTTTATGTATGCAGTCGGCGCGTTGACGTTTTGAAGGGTGATAAGTTAATGGGTGAAAGGTGGATTCTGCGGGATTTCGATGCTTTGGACTTGACAGTAAACGGGGCCATGAAGGCGGCATCGTACATCGTATACGCAGAACCACAGGTACCTGGGTAGACAATTAGCAATAGCACAAGAGGTCTTCACTTGGCAACTTTGGATTGCACTACCGTCAATCACAGCGAGAACAGGTATCGATCGATTCGTCATGGTTACACTTACGAATTACCACGCTCTCAAATTGCCAACTGACTCAAACTAATCACCAGAAGCGCTCGAACACCTTCTCAGTGGGGTACTTCATGTGTTGGGCCACAGCGATGGCTGCCAGAAGCACGAAGTTACCCACGGTTATCGCTAGAAACAGGTAGAGCTCCAGATGTGTCATGCAGACGGGTTTCAGCATCCTCTTGCTGGGAAGCGACTCGGTAGATGCTTCGTTCTCCTTGCCGATTCGGTCGGTTTCTACCGCGACTTCGAGTGCGGGTTCTGGCGCTTTCGGCGCTCGTTGAGGCTTTGATTGGCGATGCTGATTGTTGAGGAAATCTTCCATTATCCATCGCGAATGGCTGACCTCGTTGTCAACTGGAACTGGTTCGGGAGTAGTCGGCTTAGTAGGTTCGGTTTTGACTGGTGAGGCAATAGTCGTCGTGATCCGAGTAGAAGTGGTGGTTGCAACGGTTGGCTTGGCAGTTGTAGTTGCTTTCTGTTCTGTAGTCGTTTCAGTCGTGGTCGTCGCTGCCATGGTGGTCGTCGTCGTCGTCGTCGTAGCGACGGTGGTGGTCGTTCTCACAGCAAATGGGACAGCTGTCACAACCAACGAGTGTTCTCGCGCTCTGAGCGGCCTGCGCCTGCAATACAACACAATTTTCAATTTGTCGAATCCCAGGCAGTTCAAGCCATAAACACGGCATACACACACGTGACAAGTTCACAATCCAACTACGCAAATCTTTAAAATTCAACCTTGGTGGTCGCGGCGTGGCCAAATCGGCCGGGTCGATAATCGAGATCCTATTACTGGAGATGCTGAAGCTGGTACTGGATCCCGGTCGATTCAGTGCGCCGTTTGCTACGACAATTCGAGGGCCGCGCTCGCTCCGATTCGACTTGAGTACCACCGAGCGCTTGGTTCGGTTGCCACCGCCGCACCTTGGAGGCTGGGTCAAGTTCAAGCCTTGTTGCTCACACTATACAGCAAGATGTGTTCTGTAACTCCACTACTAACGATATCCTCCTCGCACGGCTGAGGCGGCTCTGTCAGAAGACAGACGTCCACTTGACACTGGAAGTAGAGCAAGGTGCGATCGGCGTCGGGAAACTTGAAGGCGCTCGCTTCCACGCTGGCGGACATCCCGCTGGACGAGTAGTTCAATTCGTCCATAAGCAGAGGGTCGACGGCGCAACTACAGTAGAATTGGTAGCTTGTATAGAAACTGACTTCGATTCAGTACAGTGATGATAGAATTCGGACCCGTTGTCGTCGATGACGGGCTGCGAATCGCCCCTCGGATCCTCTACGAAGCAGCTGTGCACCCTCATCTTGAACTCGGCCGTCACGTCCACGGAATCTGCCGCCACGTTTGTACATATGTGGATTGAGTTGGCTACCGTAATCCACTCGCACATACCTGGGGCACGACACTGCCATCGATGGAAGACCGTTTCGCCAACGAAAGTGAGACGCACTATGGGCCCATCGACTGAGCCTCTGTGGACGCTGTAGCTGCAGATGGGCATGGGATACGGCGCCGATTCGTCCTCAGGGCGACTGAAAACGGCCATACAGTATGTGTGCGTCATCGTCGCCGTCGTCGTCGTCGTCGTCGCCGTCGTCGTCGCCGTCGTCGTCGTCGTCGTCGTCGTCGTCGTCGTCGTCGTCGTCGTCGTCGCCGTCGTCGTCGTCGTCGTCGTCGTCGTCGTCGTCGTCGTCGTCGTCGTCGTCGCCGCCGTCGTCGTGGTCGTCGTCGTCGTCGTTGTTGTCAATCACAGAACCGACTTGACGTCTATGAGAGGCTGCGTGACGGTCTTAGCGCTCTCCATGTAGAAACATTGGACAGCAAATGCCTTGTCGACCTTGGTGAGGAATCGGTGGTGGAACTTGAAGACCACCTCCACTTCAAGCTTGATGCCGTTGGGGTTGAACTGAAAGAGGAGTTAGCATGGTTGCGTCTTTTAGATGCGCTAAGTGGGGGCGTCGGTAGAGGCAGCGGCCTTTACCGACGCCTATCTATTCAAAGCAGTAACCGTTCTCGTCTTGACGACGCCGCAATCGGTGAATCCGATAGATAGCTCGGCGACCTTCCTACCGGTGCCTCGCTTGCTGCACACGTCGTCCCTTGCGAATCCTTTGACGAATACTTCCCCTGCAACGGTAATCTTTGGCTGACATGTCACATGAGAGACTGTTGCTAGTACCATTGAACGGATTGGTGGTCTTGGCTCGAATGGTGATCATGTTGCGACGACAGGACACGTCCAGGGTGGGCTCTCCAAAGCGCGGGTTGTCTGAAATACGTTGACATAGCTGTGTACAACTTTAATCTTTCATTGGGTGCGTTTTGGGTAATAAGCGCGCTTATATGTATTTCTGCCCAATACAGTACTCTCAGCTGTGTGAGACGCATTTCTCGTTCCAAGGCAACGCTCAACGCGCAGAGTACACACTTCACTACACATGCCGGAAACAGCAGCAGTGGAAGAAGCAAGAAGGTTGCAAACGGCGGTCGTTGGCGGATCGTCGCGTGTCGCAAAGCGAAGTAAATCCCCAGGAACCAACGAAGCATCATGAGCAGTAGCCGCCTGTTGTGCTGGCGCCTTTCCAGTCGCGCTCTAGCCCAGAATTCGCGCAACCTCTCTCTAACCGGCGCCTATCTCGCTTCCGAAGAAGGCAAAGAGCAGAAGTACGGTGTGCAGGGTTCGGCCCACCTTCTGCCCATCAAAGGCAAGGTGTACAAACCCAAACCTGTGAAGATAAAGGTGAAGAAGGGCGAGAGCTTCCTCTGGTGCGCCTGCGGACACAGCGAGAAGCAGGTGTGGAGAATTGGGAAGATTGGGGAAAAGAAAACAAGCAACATTTACATATTGTTGCCACTACTGTTCGGATATTGACGCAGCAATGCCCCGAAAAGTGGCTGTTTGTCAAGCGAAACGTAGAAACAAGGGAATTCGTGCGGAAATTCATGAACATTCATGAATTTGTTGCGCATGTTGTGACGCATTCGGCATTGGAACGCACTGGTAACATCTACAAATAAATCTGACATAGAATGCTGACGAATCTACATTCTCTACTGGCACAATGGATTTTGGTTTTCAGGGCGAAGTCCCCCCTCGAAACTACCCGAGCACACACACAAAACACCCCCCCCCCCCCCCACTGCATTCCCAATCACTGCATCATTCTGGCATTGTGGCACTTTACTTGCAATCTACCCTTCCTTCCAATGCAGCCCTTCTGCGACGGGAGTCACAAGCGCGAAGGCTGGACCATACTGCGCCCAGTGGAGTACGTCCCAGAGAAGGACGGGGAGCTACTACTGTGCCAGTGCAAGCAGACCAAGAACAGGCCCTTCTGCGACGGCACACACAAGGATCCCATGACTGATGCGCTGTGAGTGGAATGGAGAATGGATGATGAACAGAACATAACATTCATATCAGTTATACCGTCAAGCTAGCGGGTTAAGAATTCTATATGCCAGGCCTATGTGGGGATTTAATATCTTGTATATTGTCGAAGGAGAATACCTTGCAAATGCAAAAATTTGTCAGTTTTCTCCAGGTTTTCATGCAAAATCTATCGAACTAACTCGAGCACGCTAAAACAAAGCAGGAGGGGCCACGTTTTGTTAATTTGTGTGCAAATTTTCCCAAAAACTCCAAATTTTCCCCGTCTGACTTATGTGGTGGTTGGGAGCGTAGTCAGGATCTCAGGTATGACAGTGTGCGCTGCTAGGGGAGTGGGAACCCCCCCCCCCGCCAGCGTACCTATTAACCCCCCCCCCCTCCCTGAAGCAGTGGAGACCCGATTCCCGAATATCGACTACTGCATCATAGTTGACACCCTGTCACGCAACCTGAGTAAATTCCCTAACTCTATGCAACTTCTACTTAACTTCTACCGCAATCCTTCCAATTCCCCTCAGCTACGACCCCAGTCCCGGGATTCGTTGGACGAAGCAGCACTGGGTCAGCGACGCCGTCGAGAAGGGGGTGGCCGGCAAACTGGGATTCAAATCGAAGGAGGGATACCACTACCGATAGATTGAAGACATAGAATAGGAGAGAGGGATCTGCCTGGCGTGATTGGAAGTGACGGGAATGAGTGTGTTGTATAGAATTGGCCTGCGCGCCCATAGGAACCGTGTGTTTGCGTGTTGGTAGCTGGAGGTGTGGTAACTACTTTTGTGTATGAATGATTTGGTGGAGAGCATGCAAAGGCCACGCCATGGCCACGCAGCTGCCACGCAATGGCCACGCAGTGCCACGCAATGGCCACGCAGCTGCCTCACAATGGTTACGTAGGTGCCACGCAATGGCCACGCAGCTGCCACGCAATGACCACACAGCTGCTACACAATGGCCACGCAGCTGCCACGCAATGGCCACGCAGCTGCCACGCAATGGCCACGCAGCTGCCACGTAATAACCACGCAGCTGCCACGTAATGGCAATGCAACTGTCACGCAATGAGACGCAGGTGCCACGCAATGACCACACAACTGCCACGCAATGACCACGCAATGGTCACGCAGCTGCCACGCAATGACCACACCATCATCATGCAGCCGCCACATAGAACTCCGAAATGGTTACACAACCACCTCACGTGATTGACTACGTATTGGCCACAAGGCCACGCTCGCTACGGTGCGCAATTACTCACGGCGTAGTAGCTTACAGCCAATCGCTCTCCAGACGCAACAACAATAACACTCTGTGCTGTGACAACGTACGTGATAAGTCATATGCCCTCCCTCTCCATCACCCACCGGGCACGAGTCGGCAGGCGGTCTCCGTCAGCAGGTTCTCCCTGAACTCTCTGTCCAGCTTGTTGAAGTCGTCGATCTTGAAGACGCTCCTCTCGTCCCCACCGATCGATAGAAGCTGCTCGTCGTCAACTAAGTCCGTGACGCCGATGGCGACCGTCTTGGCGCCCTGGGGAGATGTAGAGGGGAGATTGGTTTTGAGTGCGGCTTTCTGTATGCGGTAAACCTTCCAGTAAGCCCCCCCCCCCTCCACAGAGAAGGGTCCTAATTGAAGTATTTTAAGTTGGTATAGTGTATTGTCGAAGTGTGTAAGTGTCGCGCATATAATTCGATGTCACTGATGAATAGTGCCTATGCGTTTGGTTAGGCAGGCACCAGTAGCGTCAGATTGACTATGATTATGAGCAGTATGACTGCGGTCGATAATCTAACCGTACAATTGTTTGTTCTTGTCGCGCTTACTGTAGGGATCAGAGATTAGAATATCATCGGTACATAGCTAGACTAGAAGTTGTCCAAGTCTCGTGGAAATGCGGTGTGCATGAATCTGTTTCCTGTACCTACTGTAGATTTGGCGACAGTAGCGCCCAGTTACAATACTGCTGTAATCATTTCCGTTCCTTTCGTCCCTGAATGTGGCAACTTCTGTGTGCCAAAGCTGCAGCTGCATGCATAACCACACTCCCACCCACCCTCCTCCTCAGTCTCTGAGCGGCCTTCTGAGGGTCGTCTATCGATCGCCCATCGGTGATCACCATAATGACATCGTCGACGTGCAGTCGATTGCCCGCCGCTTCCGTCAGTTCATTGTCGATTACGAATTCGAGAGCTCGGCCAAGTCTGGTCGTCCCCTTCTTGTAGTTCAAAGTCTTGAAGTGCCCTGAGGGGTTGGGGTAGTGTTAGGACTACGAAGTAATGAACGGCAGAGTTGGTCTGGTAATATACCGGTCAATAGAGGAACTTTGCCCTTTTGAATGAAGTCGAAATTCCCACTTACGTCTCATTTAGCTGAATTGCTTATACCAAATTTTGTCAGAGTTTGAATTTTATATAAACTTAAGCTTACACTCCCGAATTATTCCCAAACACAATGAAATCCGTCTCTTGTACGTCTAAATACAACTAGAAAATTGATGTAGGTAAGTGGAAATTTCCTAAAGTCACAATTCGAATTTCGAGATGTAAGTTTTCAAAAATTCTGCCGTTTCTTTGAAATTTTACAAACTGTGAGCTACAGTATGCCCTCACTCAGCACGCTCTCCTTGTCCCCTCCGTAGCTCTTGAAGCTGAACTCCGACTTTGGCGACCCTGAGAACTGAACGGCCGCGAAGTGAGTATTATTAGGCAGGTCATCCACCACTGCCACCAAGAACTGCCTAAGCAGCTGGAAGTTGTCGTCGCCGATGCTCGTGGAGCCGTCGATCACGAACACGATGTCCGATGCGCCCTCGTCGCACACGCGTCCTGATATGGTTGCGGGTTCTGGATGGAACTGTGTGGACGCGCGTCGGTGCAGGCGGGTGGAGGGAATTGGATGGCGCGCGTTCATGCGCACTGCCTTTACTGACGCGCGTCGGCATAGGTAAGCGACGACTGCTGTGGATATGATGCAACTCATTCAGGACAGTGGTGCTATACCGATGCTCGTCTCACATTGCCTAGGTACCTACAGCAAAGACCTACGTGTTACATACATACACCCTTGGTACGGTACCACCATCCAGCTTACTAGGCGGTCCTCCGGGGAGCAGAGGCCGTTCGAGGATCAATTCGTTGTCGATTGGATCGCAGACGACTATCGATGAGAGTAAGAGCAGCAGCTGCAATATTGCGTGTGTTCAAACTACCGTATGACTCTGTATTGCAATACTGTACCTAATTGTGCCTACCCAAGCTGCTATACCAGCGCGCCACATTGGCACACGAGAGAGACGTCTCAACGCTTTTTTACAGCCAATAATTTCTTCGCCCGTTCTCGCGCATAATCGGGCGTCAAACACGATCTTTCGCACCTGCCGCGGGCGCGCGAAATCGCGCAAAGTTGCAGATAAAGATCGGATCGCGCAGTCTGCGTTTTCACTGGGGTGTTAAATCGGGTCAATCGTCGTGCCCTTTCGTCAGACGTACCGCGCAAACGAACGAAAGAATAACACGACGCGCGCGTATCACACAGGCACTTTCACTCGTGGAGAAAGGGACAGTTCTCTTCTATCAAAGGGCAGCTCTGCGGGTGGTGGCGATAGAACCAGCAGAGTTTTGTCTTCGCTTTCGAGTTCTGGGAGGGGTTTCGCGAAACCGATCGTTGCCAAAGTTAGCCACTGAGCGCGCGTCGGTAAAGGTCGCACTTACCTTTGGCGCAATGGCTGCCACGCAGCGATCACGCGACGACCACGCGTCGCGTGGCGGCAACCGATCGCTTGTACCGACGCGGGTCTATCCAGTTGCCGCACTACGCCCAATAGGCCACCTTTACCGACGCGCGTTCGCCGAATTGGAGTTCCAATACTTTTGCTACCTATGTAGACGCGCGTTCCCATAAACTGTGTGAACTACAGCAATTGTCGTTTTCGCGAAACCGTCCCTTCTGCTTCCTCTTCTCATTGGCAACTTTGGGCCAATCACAGATGGCGACCATTCCTCTCGACACCTCGAATACAGGGTGTGCGCCTTTGAGCAACGTTTGCAGGCCTCCAATCGTGTCAGAAATCATTAGTTTGTCCTCCTCAGTGAGCACACTAGCGCACAGCTCTTTGAGGGATACTGTAGCTCCTCTGGACCAATCAGCGCGCTCCGTGGGCGCTTCTCTCAGCAGATATCTTGCTATTCTATTGGTCAGTTCCACTCTAAAGTCCAAATCCAATTGAGAGCAGTGTCTTTTGGTGTTTTGATCTTCCGAGGGTCTAATAGAGAAATCGATATAGGGAGTTCTGAGCGCGAGGCTGGATTGGAAGAGCAGTGAGGTGATTTGCGACTCTGTTATTGGGCGAATGGGCTTCCCGATAAGGCAGATCTGAAAAGAATTGGGTTTTGTGGGACCATAATGGAAAACTACAGGGTGGTCAGCGGATCAGAACACACAGTTTGGCCCGTTGCTATAACTTTTCTGAACCGATTTAGTTGGTACTTTAGATTAACGGATTGCGCGGTGTATAGAAATTACTGTGCAAATTTCAAGAAGTCTAGTAGAAAACGCATTAATGGCACTCCTTAGAGCAATACTTAACCAAAAATTGAACGCAACAACGATCCGCTAGTCGGTCTGCATGAAATTAAATTAGTGCGACGCTTTCTAACTGTCCTACAGTATCCTAAAGTTCCAAGAATGAAACGTGAGATCAAAATGCTTATAAGTGAAATTCAACATTGCTTTGACCACCTATCATACACCCTAATCAAAATCCACCCACCCTTCTAGTGGAGGGTATTCTCAATCTATCCAATTTCACTTCGAAACCGAGTTCTATTGAAATGCGATAAATGTACTCCACATATGACTCGTACAAGCCAGTGAGGCCAGGCGTGTCGCTCTTTCTCGTGAATTTGCCATAGAAATCGTGCGGGCAGCAAGGCAGTAGAAAGAAATTGCAGTTACGTCTGAAAATTAGAGTTACAGTATGATAGAACGCGTCGGTTCTTTGAAATTGATCTACAGTAGATATTCGCGCATATTGGAGTACTGTACTGTGAGTATTGTGATTACTGCTCTGCGAGTATAGTGGTTACAGTACTGCGAGTAGTAATTACTATACTGCAAGTGCAGTGAGTACTCTACTTCAAGTAAAGACACGCCGTACAATATGCATTCTATATACCAGTGATATTAGCTCACTATTGGCTACAGTATAGTTACAGTATACCTCGCAGCCATGACAACAATCCATGGTGTCAATTCGTCGCTATGATTCCCAATCAGCCGAAAAGAATCGGTTGTATCATTTGAAACGATTTCCGTCAGGTCGGATTCGGGCGCGTTAATCGCGCTCTCCTGTAATCGTTTGCAGACATTAATTGCGTTAGAAAACTACACCAAAACGTGAAGATTTAAAACCAACTTTGAGAATCGTGTCAGCGCCGTAGGAATACCCAAAATCTTGCGTCTTCTCAAGTCGACGCCGCAGCCAGCGAACTGAAGAGATACCTATGCCCGTTTCAGTTGCTAGCTTCTGTCTATACTTATCACCAGAAATCATAGCGAAAAAATGCTCTAAATAGAAGCAATTGTGTACCCCTTCTCCAGCCAATAGGTGCACCAGAAGTCCGTTGCCGCAGCCGACGTCGACGAATCGAATCGCATCTACCGCGTCCCTC
>JASAMZ010008092.1:0-10377 GCA_030248115.1 Linhomoeus sp. GSCO2_2 | reverse complement strand
AAATTAGCAACAGGAACGGACATCGGCTCCGTACTCAGCGACCTTGACTCTACTTGACCACATATGTCACACATCTTATTTCGATGCGCGGACGGACAGACACACACACACACACACACACACACACAGACATTGTCATCCGTATATATACACCTCGCCGCGCTGAGGCGCGGCGAAAAAAACAAAAGTTTTCTTTAAGAATGACCGTTCAACAACTGCCTCCACGTAAGCTTTCAAACGGTCGAACGAATGCCGCTCTACAACGTAAGACGAGCAAGTTAGGGCCCATTTGCTGTCTGAACCTTTGGGTTACTGTAGCTCGCGATATTCAAACTTTCGAGTTTCGACCAATAGGAGAACAAATGATCAGTGAGTCAAGAGCTATCCAGCAACTCAAGATCTCTCTACGACGCACCCTGAGCGAGTTAGAGCGATTTCTATGCTAAAAACGCGAGAATGTCGCTTTTCGTGGTGCGTGTTTGCGTAATTAACAAAATTTTTACGCCAAGTGAAAGAGCACGTCGAGACCTTTTAGTTGACCTATCGCACGCCGCTCTACGACGTAAGACGAGCGTGTTAGATCCGTTTTGCGTTTTGGACCTTCGGGTTACTGTAGCGCGCACAATTCCAACTTTTGAATTTCAACTTCTATTAACGGAATTATCAGTGTACCGAAACCTATTCAAGGAACTCAAGATCGTCTCTCTATGACGGAAGACGAGCGAGTTAGATAAGTTTTGCGTTTTAAACCTTTGGGTTACTGTAGCTCCCGAAATTCAAACTTTTGAGTTTCGACCCATAGAAGAACAAATGATCAGTGAGTCGAGAGCTATCCAACCAACCCAAGATCGTCTCCGTACGACGCACGCTGAGCGAGTTAGAGCGATTTCTGCGTTAAAAACGCGATAATGTCGCTTTTCGTGTTGCGTGTTTGCGTAATTAAGAAACTTTTTTATGCCAAGCGAAAGCGCACGTCGAGACCTTTCAGTTGACCTATCGCACGCCGCTCTACGACGTAAGACGAGCGAGTAATAGCCGTTTTCAGTTTGAACCTTCGGGTTACTGTAGCGCGCGCAATTCAAACTTTTGAACGCCGATTTCTCGAGGCACATTACCAGTTAGTCGAGACCTTTCCGTAGAGCCCAAGATCGCCTTCCTACGACTTACCAACGCTGAGATCTGAGAGCGTAACAGACGAACGCACGCACGCACGCACGCACGGACGATAAGCTCTCGTAGGGGTTCGCCCGGCTGAGGCCGGGCGAAAAAATGTGTCGCATCATGAAAGAACACGTCGAGAGGTTTTACCGAGCCATCGCACGCCTCTTTATGACGCAAGACGAGCGTGCCAGGGCCGCTCTGCGGTTTTGGACTTTTGGGTTACTGTGACTGGCGAAATTCAAACTTCTGAATCTCGACTTCTCTTTGCGAAATTATCAGTGAGTCGAGACCTATCCAAAAGCCATCGATCGTCTCTCTACGACTTATCAACGCCTTGATCTGAGAGCGAACGTTCCGGACGCACGCCGAGCTTTCGTAGAGTGTCGCCCAGCCGAGGTCGACGCCCGGCGAACAAACCCGCTTTCCAGTTTGATGGATCTGGCGTGCGTAAATACAGTATGATAAAGGTGCCTTCGACTCGCCACTTTCCAAAGTGAAGTAGAGATTCACAGAAGTGGCGCCTGGAGGCGACTCCACCAAGGCCAAATGAGCCACTTTGAAGAGCGAGCTGGACCTTTGGGAGAGCCTCCTCCATCGCTGGCACACCGCTGGGACAGCCTCCACGAATTGCAATGGGTCGAGATGAGAGAACAACTGCTGCAGCAGCTCGTCGGGTA
Organism: Linhomoeus sp. GSCO2_2; assembly: GCA_030248115.1. Taxonomy (NCBI): domain Eukaryota; kingdom Metazoa; phylum Nematoda; class Chromadorea; order Monhysterida; family Linhomoeidae; genus Linhomoeus; species Linhomoeus sp. GSCO2_2. Next base: position 8,539 of record JASAMZ010008092.1, on the reverse strand, counting down.
GACACTCGATGCTGGAACCGCTCTCAGTAGCAACACATCTTACAGTGGCCATGTTGCGAAATCAATAGTCGTTTCAAGCGCAACTTTCGCTATGGGTTAGCTACAGGCGAAAGTGCGTGCGTGTATTCCCCTCTATAATGCGCCTTCATAGCAGCCGGTCTACGCGTGCTTCCTCGCATATTCGCTTCAAAGCGCGGTTGATTCATGACGCCTCGATTCATGCGCACAGCCGTCCACGTGGATATACAGACCGTGGGACGTTGCTCACGAAGGGAAGGAAGCGAGCAGCAACGATTAAACAACCCTACATGTCGACCGCCATAACCCAAGAGGCAATGTTGGGGACGGTTTGTTTGCCGTGGAGCACGTTCATGTAAAAGTGCCTAAAGGCAGAAGGATGAATATGTTCCTGGTGTGAAGCATGTAAAAGCAAGAGTATTAAACGATATTCCACTGGTGTAGCAGTTGTACATAAGAGAAATAGGTATTAGTGGTAGGTACCGGCATTAATTGAGGGAAAGCATTTGCGACTAAAATTATCCACACAAAACTGCGCAAAGGTCACAACGACACGCGGCAACATATTCGGCACATCTTAGTGTGTCGTTGTGACGTTTGCGCAGTTTTGTGCGGATAATTTTAATCGAAAATGCTTTCCTTCAATTAATGCCGGTACCTACTAATATTTCTCTTATGTACAAATTGGTGGGCGGCGCGAAGCGCCGCATTTGCTGCACCAGTGGAATATCGTTTAATACTCTTGCTTTTACGTGCTTCACACCAGGAACATATTCATTCTTCTGCCTTTAGGCACTTACATGAAATGTAGTGTTGAATTTTAGCAGCAGTCTGGTGTGAAGACATTTAACTACCATGTTGTGTGTAAGTATGGCTTCGCTAGCTTTTGCACAGCGTAGGTACTGTGGACGGGGGGGGGGGGGGTGGGCTGGTGTTTATAAAGAAACGGCATGCGCGCTTTGCAAGTGTAGATGAAAGTGCAAGTGCAAGTGCAAGTGCAAGTGCAAGTGCAAGTGCAAGTGCAAGTCAGTTTGCCTTCGCCGCCACTTTGCGGCGCGAGCTGGTTTTAACGATGTCGTCGCGCGTTGCGGAGTCTTGTAAATGCGTCTAATATTAGCCGTCGCGCGCGATTGGCCCGAAGGGCAAGTCTATCTCCCTCTCTCCCGGTCATTCAATTACACCCTCCATTTCTCTCTACGCCAATCGCCGCGCCGACGTCTTTCCCAGTCGCCTGCTGAGTCTGCGACAAGTTCCACACCAGAAGTTACGCGGTGTGCAGCCTACAAATTGAAAGCTTCAAGGTTGGTGAGTCTTGCTTGCCTCTTGGGGGGGGGGGGGGGGGGGGGGTGGGGGACGACGACGACGACGACGACGACGACGACGACGACGACGACGACGGCGGCGGCGGCGACGACGACGACGACGACGACGACGACGACGACGACGACGACGACGACGACGACGACGACGACGACGACGACGACGACGACGACGACGACGACGACGACGACGACGACGACGACGACGACGACGACGACGACGACGACGACGACGACGACGACGACGACGACGACGACGACGACGACGACGACGACGACGAGGCTGTTCACTGTTCAGCAGTAGCCATGGTCCAACTGTTGAGCAAGGCGGCGGCGCTGACGACCGGAGGGGACTACGCCCTAATGGCGCCCTGCAAAACCAAGAATGCGATGACCACAAGCGAGGACAAGCAGTTGATTGTGTGCCTTTGCGACAGCAACGACCGCAATTGTCGCTGGATGGATCCTGGCTTCTAGTTTCGCAGTCCAGCAACTCCACTTCGCTCCATAGGCTAGACCTATAGAGTGCTTCGTGAGATTCGGACTCTGTGATTCTCTAGGTTCTTCTTCACAGCCAAGGTAGAGAAGACGTAGAGAGTCTCTACCCTCTAGAGGTAGAGGTAGAAGTACTGTAGAGTCTAAGTAGAGACCATAGAGATAAGACAGTAGGCACTGCTACATTGTACCTACGTAGACCGGCGTTTCATTAGATGTCTTCCTTCATTTCGGCTTCTAATAGTGTTGACTTTGATGTTGATTCGCCTCAACGAATTCGAACTGAATACACGGCGAACTCTGAATCGCAACGGCCGAAACTGACGCATTTTGGGGCCTTGGCAATCTGGCCATCTTGAGCCGAGACGCGGGCGTATTTTCGACGGGACTACATACTCCGATGGACAGAAGATAGAGTGCTACTACAGCCTCCAAGAAAGGCGCTGTTAACAATACACACATACATGTATGTAGGTACATACATTGTAAGAAGCGTTCGCTTTGCAACGCACTCGCTCGCCATCCGGTACGAAGTTGCGAATGAGTGTTTTGGTTCGTAAACAAAGGTGTCCAATCGAGCGACCGGAAGCAATCAACCTTAGCACGCGAACTAAGGGGCGCCCACGCAGGCAAAGACAAAGGTATAGAGCTTCATTACAATATTTGAGGAGACACCTTGCGGACAACGGCAGTAATTAGATATCCGCTGATAACCACTAGCGAAACCCAAGTTCTACTGACGTGCATAATTATGTGCAAACAGTTTGTCCTATAGAGAAACCCCGCCAAAACGCTTTCGTGGCAAACGCACCTAAGCAATTCCAAGAGAAACGTGCTAAAGCTATGCTGTTAGAGAAATGTCACACAAAGCTTGTTCTAACGCAAATTGTTCTTCTTGCAAACGGTCTTGATGAAAGTGAGCAAATTTGTTCTTTTCTCTACAAAACAAATTGTAACCATGAAGGTAGGTAGCGGGGTCTCTCTTGGACACTCGGTGCATCTTCTGTGAAGCCTGCAATCAAAGAGCAAACTTGTTTGCGTAATTGCTTTCGACAAGGATTGAAGCCTACCATAATCCCAATCCGAAACAGTGCTAGGATCCCCAATTGAGCCCGTGAATCGCGGACCCCACCACATGTTCGACGAGAACTTCCGGCCGCAGGATCTCGTCCTGCTGCTTCTCTTCTGCGTCTCCGTCCCTTTCTACCTGACTTTTCTCTGGATCCTGCACCGCAACCGCCAGGTACAACCAGTCTTGTCGTCGTACCTGTAAATTGTTAACAAAAATTGTTCATCACATATACCAGGAACAATAACAATTTCAATTTGATCCGGAACAAAACAATTTAGAGCTGCTTAAGTTGTGTCTAAAGGTTCCGCAGACCCGCATATTAGCACACGCGCGTGCAACCCACTTTTGGTTACAAATCTGTGGTATATTAGTCACAGTTTGGAAACAAGTGTAGGAACAGTACGTGTTCTCGCTGGCTCGTTGCGACTCCATTGAGTTCTGTTTGTAATGCCCATGAGAGAACCTGCCTCTGGAACAATCCAAGCACAAACAATTGTTCCTAAATCTTTAACAATAACAATAACAATTTGTCTGGAGCCGAATGGAACAATAACACTAACAGGTCCAACCCTTCAACTCGAGCTTCTTCCGTCTCTGCTTCTTCGTGGGCGTCGGCGACGTCCTCAGTCTACTCTTCATCTATGGGGCGGGCAAGATAGCCCTCTGGGCGTGGTTCCCCGGCGTCAATAGGTTTCTCGTCGAGCTCGACAGGGGGAGTCACTGGCTGGCCACTGGCATCGTCTTCTTCTGGTCGGGATGTCAGTGGTGGCAGCATCAGGCGGTCATGCTAATCGCCGTCAATCGCATGTGCGCCCTCTGCCTCCCCACCCTCTACAACAAGGTTAGATGGTTGCTCCAGTCGCGTAGAATTGCAAGACGGTAACAGATTCAGACTTTGAGACGTGCCTGCCGCCTAGTGGTGTGAAGTGAACGCAGATGCAATTAGCGAGAGCGTAGATTGCGGCTGGATGGTATTGGGAAGCTGTTGGGGGGGGGGGGGGGAGGGGGGGGGGGCAGTTCCCCTCAGCAGTGCAAGCGAGGGGAGGACTTCACCCCCCACCGCCACCCCCCCCGCCACCCCCTCCCCCCATCCATGGTTTCATGCCCTGTCTAAGTCGCTCGCAGCTCTTCGCTCCCCACGTCATGAAGTGGCTCTACGGCGGAGTGATAGCGGCGTCGGCGCTGGTCAACACAGGTCTGCTCTCTACAGGCATGAAGTTCGTCGTCACCGATAACGACACACACAGCCTCTACTACTTCTTTGTCGACCCAGCACACTCTGTGAGGGGGGGGAGGGGCGTGACTAGTTGCTAGACTTCAGGAGCATTTGTATCACTCTCACCTCACATACGCACAACAAGACAGCACTCACTACGGTATCTTAGTTACCCCGTCACTATGCTGATGTGAAGTTATACTCAAATCGTCTCACGACATGAGATGACATGACACTTGCAGAGCTGCACTCTGTACTGGTACATATTGTAGCCTAAACATAGAATTTGTTATGAGGAGCATGGATTCTGCCGTCTAACGAGCCAAATTGCAGGTGCCAGTCTACATCTGGTGGGCCGTTCACGTCCTTGGATTGGCCACGATCTCCGCTGTTTGCTACACCGCCGCTTTCGGCACAATGCTCTACCGTATGCGATACAAGACAAAGTCCACGATTAAGAGGTTGATGCGCGGATGCTGAGTACACGGAATGACACCTAGACCTAACGTCGCTCTAACAGATAACAATGGGCAACAAATTTTCTCGCCAAGGTGTAGTCGGGCGACAACCCACGAGAACTCAACGTGCGTGCGTGCGTTCGCTTGAATGCCTGGGCGTAACGCTCCGAGATCTCGGCGCTGCAAAGTCGTAGAGAGACGATATTGGGTTCGTTCGATAGGCCTCCGACTCACTGATCATTCGTTCTAAGCAATAAGAGCGGCGGCCCTTCACGCTTTCCGTAATGAGATCGAAACTCCTACAATGCTAGTCAGAACACAAGACTGGACTTCTTAAGATCTCAACTTGTTGTGCTGAGTATCCATCACACTTTGACTTACAGTAGCCAACCAAACCAAAAGAGTCAGCAGCCACCGTCGCATTCAGCAAGAAGTCCACAAGCTCCAGCCACCACGACGTCAAGTTGCTAATGGTGGGCTTCGTCACCTTTCTGCTGGAGGCGCTCATCGCCCTCTTCTACGTGCTAATTGTCGTCGCGGACGGCTCGGGCGACGTCATGTACTACATGATGACCTTCCTCTGGCAAGCTATTTGAATCTTTGACTAGCATGAAGTTAAGTAGAGGCGCCAAGTGGGGTGTGGTGAAGGGAGGTGGGGGTGGGGGGTAGGGCTGGGGGGAGGGGTAACGCCATTTGACCCATCTACTTCTCACCAGAAAACCCGCACCTACCTTACCACAACACTTACTCACCAATTGACTCAGACGCTCTTTCTTTTGAGGTACCCAGCCATCGAGGTGTTCGCCTGGATGAATCCCTATCTCGTGTTGATGCTGTCGAGCAGCGTCCGAGAGCGCTACGGTCAACTGCTGAAGATGCAGGGCGAGACGACGGTCAGCAAAGTCCAAACGATCAAGGTCACGCAGTGGGGATCGCGGCCCACTGCCAAGACGGCCGCCAACTAATAGATAGATGACGTCACAGGGTGATTCAATAGAAGTGAGTGTCCGTGCAGTTCTCCAGTTTGGTACTAGTCCGACACCGGTAGATGTGTTGTGTGGTCTTCTTCTCGTGCGTAAATATTCGTGAAATTACCACATTATGATGTCGAACGACGTCAGTTTGGGCAGCAGTTCACCACGTATCGAAATGCGTTCTTGAACGCGTTTACTTGAAGGATGCGATCGTTCAAGCGTGGGAGAACACTTTCCTAGAGATTTGTCTCGTCAATCCACTAATCGAAGCGTCTGCTGTATTTGCGTATTCTAACGAGATTTGCTACAAAGACCGATCCGCCTCATAGGAAAGTCGTTCGCCTGCTTTGTACAAAACTCCTCGGTTGCATGAATTATGCATCGGGCCATGAATGGATCACAGACTTTCTAGACTTTGAGAATCAGTGTTAGAGCACATTAGACACGCTCGGACGTCAGAACTTGAGTACAACAGTGTTAGGTCATTCTGATCAGCATAGCAACCCAAGGGACACATTCCGTAAATCCTCCAATAAGCGCCCTGGGCGCTTATTTTTTCACCCCCCCGCGCGGGGGGGGGGCGCTTCTGGGAGGGGGGGGGGCGCGTATTCGAGGGGGGGGCGCGTATTAACTCGACCCCTCAGAAGTGCCAAAATTTCACCAAAATTCCCTGTTGTTGTCACATTTTCGCGCACATCTGCATAGATTTCAGGCTGAAACTGTATGGCATTTGATCAGAATACCTGCATTTAGTAGTAGTGCTGTCATATGTAGCCTAACCTTGGGTTAGGAATGGTCACAGAGCACATATGGTAGTGCTAAGTACTGCTGGTACTAACAAAAGATGGGCGCTTATTGGAGGGGGGCGCTTATTTTTTCAACCTTCCTCTAGGGGGGGCGCTTATTGGAGGGGGGGGGCGCTTATTCGAGGGGGGGGGGCGCTTATTGGAGGATTTACGGTAGGTAACAAGCAAAAGGTAACAAGAATGAAGACGACAGTTTGGCTTATTGCTATTGCTGCGTTCCTGTTGTCGATGGCTGACGATTCGGTAAGCTACGTATTTGGCTTGGTTGACGCTTGTGGTTGACACGCTGACAAATTCGAAATCGAAATAGGAGTTGCATTGCTAACCCATAAACCTGCGCTAAAAAATTATCAATATTACTTGCATCCCTAACTAATAATTTTCTGCTCGCGATTGTTTTGCATCGCGTACTAAGAATAGCCCGCCCGGGATACGTCCGCCCAGGAAAAATTATCGATACTGGATGAGTACCCTACTAAGATAATAGTATTTCAGGAAAGTTCCCCCCTGCTGGGGGGTAAGGACAGGTCAATTTGTTCGTCCTTATGAAGACTGATGATGAACAGGCTGTGTATCTCAGATGACTTCGGGCCCTCTACTACACGAACAAATTCAGCGTGCTCGGTTCATGCGCATGGAGCTTATCACGTACTCACAACGTACATGCGGCAAACGCACTCTACCACTATCAACACGCGTGTGTGGCTTCAGTGCCTGCCACCGCATCTCACACAACACAATGTCCGCACTCAGTGCAACGTACGCAAGGGTGACGGACCCCATGGCTAACTCCCACTTTGACCGCTCAGCCATGCACGCAAGTAGATGGCTTCACCTGCTAACAGAGCTTCTGGAGGTATAAACGTTGGTAAATGCACATCTGCACTAATGCTTCAAAGTTCAAAGTTCAAAGTTTCTTCTGGACCAAACCGACACAGTACCATAGTACCGTAATCCAATCGCCAGGCGAATGGGGCGGACCAGTAAACCAAGAACAGTCAGGCAATTGAGAAGGAAAGAATGACTAGTGTATCTCTACCTCGGGTAGTATGCGTCTATCGCGGAGTAGATCCAGAAACGAGTCACTATTTAGATAGTGAGAAAAACCACTCATGGAAGCAGATACGATATATTCCGGCAATAAATTCCAAATCTTGGCAGAATAGTGAAGGAAAAGGTTGCTGATTGCTACTTTTGAGCACTGCAATGAAACCGCGCACGAGTGACTCAGACGGGCGCTACGCCTATTTACAGGTCGAGTGATGAGAGTATCGAAATGGCTACTGTGGTAGAGCTTGTAGAATAGGCGGAGTCTCATGACCAATACGCGCCGCCACAGAGGAGTCCAGCCGAGACGCGTCAGTAAACTCGCGTAGGTGCACCGGAAATCATTGCACAAAAGACGCGCCATCATTCGTTGTATTCTTTCAGTGTCTCGCCTACAGTACTGAACAGCGGGGTACCAAATCTCCGCGCCGTAGAGGAGAGCCGGAAGAATGCACCCGCTATACACCCGCAACAGTACAGAACTTGGCGCTAGACCACGGAATTTCCGACAAAGCACTCCAATTGCGCGCTTCGCCTTTACAGCGGCCGATGTAGCGTGGGGAACGAAGGACAGTTTTGCATCTAATGTCACTCCTAAATAGCGCCACTCGTCAACGCGCTCTAGCTTAACACCATTTAAGAACAAATCTGGGGCAGACACGCCAGTGGCGTAGCCAGGATTGACAAGTGGGAGGGGCAAAAAAATTCTGGGGAGGGCAAAATTTTTTAGCCGTCAATTCAAAGCTAACGGGTGCAAAATAACCGCGCAGGTGAATTTTTGCTATTAGCAGTCCCTCAGGCTTTTACAGCGCCGCAGGCAAAAATTTTTACTATTTAAAGCGCCGCAGGCGGAAATTTTCACTATTTATAGCCCCCGGGTTAAAATTTCCACTATTTGTAGCGCCGCGGGCGAAAATTTTCACTATTTATAGCGCCGCAGGCAAAAATTTTCACTATTTATAGCCCCCAGGCAAAAATTTTCCATTACTTGTAGCGCCGCAGGCAAAAATTTGCACTATTTATAGCGCCGCAGGCGAAAATTTTTTTCTCTTGTTGGCCATCTGGGGGGGGGGGGCAAAGCCGGCATCTGGGGGGGACATTTGCCCCGATTGCTCCCCCCTGGCTACGCCACTG
>JASAMZ010008091.1:0-11779 GCA_030248115.1 Linhomoeus sp. GSCO2_2 | reverse complement strand
TTTCTGAGACGACCGTGGAGCTCGCTTGGAAAGGCGGTGAAGCGGTTGGCATGTCAGGTGTGAAGGGTAGGCAATTAGTGCAACTTTACGCGCCTAGCCACGCTGCGCGTAGTCATACCGTGAGCAAGAAAATTCAAATTTTTAAATTCCGCTATAGACTGTGGAAGCCGCATGGAAGGTCATGCGTGGAAGCCGATATGACAGCATGAAGAGAGCAAGTGTGCAACTGCAAAGAGTTTATCAGACTGCGCAAAAAACCTGCAAATGATAAATTTTCCATCAACAAAAATTCGTTCCAAGCGCGAGAGGAATCGAACCGAGCAGATATCATCACAGTACAGTGAAACAAAAGGCAAGTGAGTCGGCGGCTGTCGAGCGAGGCGCGCAGCGCCGAGCGAGACGAAAAGCCTGGAGCGGGCGAGCGAAGCTAGCCCGGCGCAGGGCTTTTCTCCGCGCGCGCCGAAGGCGCGCGCCCAGGCCGCTAGTTCATCAATAAACAGCTGTTATGGCCATTCATACGAAAATGTTGATTTTGACATTTATTAAATTTTTAATTCTAAATACCTCGAAATCGGAGTTCTTATTACAATTGTAAAACTATGTCACTTAATTTCTTTTGGCATACGGCCTTACCATTTCCGCGTTCAATTCGTCAAACAAGCTGTCTGTGTAAAAAGTTCAATCTATATTTTGTGTCTGTCAAATTTTGGTGAACAGTATAGTGAACTTTGTACACATCGTTAGCCGCATGTGGAGAAGGTGTCTTGAGAATGTGTACCTTAATGCAAAGTGCAGCTATCCCCACGATACGGTTGTCTGTACAGTTGATCTGAAGCTCAGTGATATCGCCGCGTTCGCTATATGTTATCGGCATGATACGACGCCGTTTATCTGATGTTTCCTACCTGTGTGAAAACGTCACATCCAACAAAAAAACTTGCCAAAAGTTTGGTGCGAGCGAATTCCTGTGTTCAGCGTATGCATTTCGGTTTCCGCGTGCACATTCATCAGCTGTTCTGGCCATCAGGAGAAAATCTCGATTCTGACATTTTTAAAATTTTAATTCTAAATATCTTGAAATTGGAATTCATTAAAACTGTAACACTATGTCACAACTTCTTATTGGCACACGGCCTTACCATTTCTGCGTTCAAATTCGTCAGACAACGACGTTCCATTTTGTTCTTTTATGGAATTTAAAAAATAATCACGTATTTCTATTAAATTCCATGTTTGAAAAAATGTCTTTTGCGTTACAAATTATCCACAGTCTATACTCTTCGATTTCTGAAGAAATTTCGCCGTCATGTCATCAGGTGAAAAAGTCGATTTTTGACATTTCCATATTTTGATTGAAAATATCTCGAAATTGCAATTTTTCGGCAAAACTGTCAAAACTATGTCGCAAATCCTTATTGGCATACGAACTTTCCATTTCTGCATTCACATTCGTCAATAAATATCGTTGTATTTTACTCAATTTATGCAATTTTGACAATGTGTTGCAGAAATTATCCGCGGTCCACTGCTCCTTCCATTTCTGAAGAAATTTGGCGGCTAGCGCATCAGACGACAAAGTCGATTTTCGACATTTTCGAATTTTAATTGCGAATATCTCGAAAATGCGAAATTAGCAACAGAAACGGACATCGGATCCGTACTCAGCGACATCGACTCTACTTGACCACATATGTCACTGACTTTACTTCGGTGCGACGGAAACACAGACACACACACACACACACACACACACACACACACACACACACACACACACACACACACACACACACACACACACACACACACACACACACACACACACACACACACACACACATACACACACACATTGTCATCCGTATAACACCTCGCCGCGCTGAGGCGCGGCGAAAAAAGGTGTGTGTGAAAAAGGCTCAACCTATACTTTGTGTCTGGCAAATCTTGGTGAACAGTATAGTGAATTTCATTTTCGCATAATTAGCCGCATCTAGCGAAGGTATCTTGAAAACGTGTACCACAATTCAAATGCAGCTATTACCACGATACGGTTGTCTGTACAACTGATCTAAAGCTCAGTGATATCGCCGCGTTCGCTATATGGTATCGGCATGATACGACGCCGTTCATCTGAAGTTTTATACCTGTGGAAATACGCCACATCGAACAAAAAACTTGCCAACTGTTTGGTGCAGTCGTTCTCTACTAGGAATTTCGTTTGGTGTACGCATTTCTGCGTTATGACGCTTGTGACAATTTGTAGAATTTTGGCAAATTGTGGCGTATTTCTATAAAATTTCACAATTGCAAACAATTTCTTTTGTGGGTTACAAATTATCCGCGTTCTATGCTCTTTCGATTTCTAAAGAAATTTCACCGCTAGTCCATCAGGCGTCAAAATCGATTTTCGACTTTTTTATATTTTAATTGTAAATATCTCTAAATTGCCAGTATTTCAAAGCTGTAGAACCATGTCACAAATTCTTATTGGCTTACGATCTTTCAGTTTCTGCATTTACATTCGTCAATAAATGACGTTCTATTTTTGTCAGTTTATGAAATTTTGACAAATAATTGCGTATTTCTATGAAATTCCGCATATGCAAAAAATTCTTTTGTGCTACAAATTGTTCACGGCCTATGTTCTTTCCATTTCTTGGGTTGTTGGGGGGGTTGGGGGGGGTTGGCGGTGCCTGGTTTTTGGGGGGGGGTGTTGAATCTTGCTGGGGCGGCGGGGTTCTTTGTGTTGGTTTTGGTGATTTCTATATCATATTTGATTTCTCTTGCGTCATTATCCGCAGTCTATACTCTTTCCATTTCTGAAGAAATTTCGCCGCTAGATCATCAGGTGAAAAAGTCGATTTTTGACATTTTAATATTTTAATTGTAAATATCTCCAAATTGCAATTTTTCAAAACTGAAAAACTATGTCACAAATTCTTACTGGTTTGCGACCTTTCAATTTCGGCGTTCACATTTGTCAATAAATTACGTTCTATTTTTTCAATTTATAAAATTTTAACAAACAATTTCGTATTTCTATCAAATTTCACATCGACAAAAAATTTCTTTCGTGTTACAAATTATTAGCGGTCCGTGCTCTTTCCATTTCTGAAGAAATTTCGCGGCCAGCTCATCAGGTGAAAAAGTCGATTTTCGACATTTTTGAATTTTAATTGTGAATATCTCGAAAATGCGAAATTAGCAACACAAACGGACATTGGATCCGTACTCGGCGACCTTGACTCTACTTGACCACACATGTCACATATTTTACTTCGGTGCCACGGACACACGGACACACAGACAGACATTGTCATCCGTATATATACACTTCGCCGCGCTGAGGCGCGGCGAAAAAAACGAGCGTTCTATTTTTTTGTTGATTTATGGAATTTTGAGAAATAATCACGTATTTCTATTAAATTCCATATTTGCAAAAAAATTTCTCTTGCGTTACAAATTATCCGCAGTTTATACTCTTTCCATTTCGGAAGAAATTTCGCCACTTTATCATCAGGTGAAAAAGTCGATTTTCGACATTTTCATATTTTGATTGAAAATATCTCGATATTGCAATTTTTAAAAACCGCAAAACTATGTCACAAATTCTTATTGGCGTACGACCTTTCCATTTCTGCATTCACATTCGTCCAATAAATGACGTTGTATTTTAGTCAACTTATGCAATTTTGAGAAATAATCGCGTATTTCCATTAAATTTTACATTTGAAAAATTTCTTTTGTGTCACAAGTTATCCGCGGTCCATGCTCCTTCCATTTCAGAAGAAATTTCGCGGCGAGCGCATCAGACGAAAAAGTCAATTTTCGACAATTTCGAATTTTTTTAATTGCAAATATCTCGAAAATGCGAAATTACATAGCAACAGAAACGGAAATAATCGGATCTGTATCTCAGCGACATCGACTCTACTTGACCACATATATCACTGACTTTATTTTCGGTGCAACGGAAAAACGCACGGGCACACACGCACACACACACACACACACACACACACACACACACACACACACACACACACAGACATTGTCATCCGTATATACACCCCGCCGCGCTGAGGCGCGGCGAAAAAAAGTTCAACCTATACATAGTGTCTGTCAAATCTCGGTGGAACTGAACTTTACACACATCATTAGCCGCATCTAGAGAAGGTATCTTGATAACGTGTACCACAAATCAAGCTAAGTTTTCCTATGATACGGTTGTCTGTACAGCTGATTGGTGGTCGAAGTGATATCGCCGCGTTCGCTATATGGTATCGGCATAATACTATGCTGTTCATATAAAGTTTTATACCTGTGTGAATAAGCCGCATCGGACAAAAAAAACTTGCCAAATGTTTTGTGCAGTCGTTCTCTACTACTAATTACGTTTGGCGTACGATCTTTCTGTTGCTAATTTCGCATTTTCGAGATATTACAATTAAAGTATGAGTATGTCTACCACTTTTCTCCTGATGAGGTAGCGGCGAAATTTCTTCATAAATGGAAAGAGCACAGACCGCGGATAATTTGTAACACAGAAGAAATTTTTTGCAAATGTGGAATTTAATATAAATACGCGACTATTTGTCAAAAATTCCACAAATTGACACAAATAGAACGCCATTTATTGACGACTGCGAATGCAGAAATGGATAGGTCGCACGCCAATAAGAATTTGTGACATGGTTTTACAATTTTGAAAATTGCAGTTAAGAAATATTTACAATTAAAATACAAAAATGTCAAAAATCGGCTTTTTCACCTGACGAGCTAGAGGTTAAATTTCTTCAGAAATGGCAATGACATAGCCCGCGGATAATTTGTAACACAAAAAAATTTTTGCAAGTGTGGAATTTAGTAAAAAATACGCGATTATTTGTCAAAATTTCATAAATCGACAAAAATCGAACACGATATGTTGACAGAGGTGAATGCCGTAATGGAAAGGTTGTGTGATAACAAGAATTTGTGGCACAGTTTTACAGTTTTTAAAAGTTGTGATTTCGAGATATTCACGTTTAAAATACGAAAACGTCGAAAAAAAACTTTTTCGTCCAATGAGCTAGCGGCAAAGTTTCATTCTTCAGATATAGCAGGCGCATAGACAATGGATTTGATGATTGTGAACGCGGAAACAGAAAGATCGTACGCCAAACGTAATTCATCGTAGAGAACGACTGCACAAAACATTTGGCAAGTTTTTTTGTCCGATGCGGCTTATTCACACAGGTATAAAACTTTATATGAACGGCGTCGTATTATGCCGATACCATATAGCGAACGCGGCGATATCACTGAGCTTCAGATCAGCTGTACAGACAACCGTATCGTGGGAAAAGCTGCACTTGATTTGTGGTACACGTTATCAAGATACCTTCTCTAGATGCGGCTAATGATGTGTGTAAAGTTCAGTTCCACCAAGATTTGACAGACACTATGTATAGGTTGAACTTTTTTCGCCGCGCCTCAGCGCGGCGAGGTGTATATATACGGATGACAATGTCTGTGTGTGTGTGTGTGTGTGTGTGTGTGTGTGTGTGTGTGTGTGTGTGTGTGTGTGTGTGTGTGCGTGCGTGCGTGCGTGTTTCCGTTGCACCGAAGTAAAGTCAGTGATATATGTGGTCAAGTAGAGTCGATGTCGCTGAGTACGGATCCGATGATTTCCGTTTCTGTTGCTATGTAATTTCGCATTTTCGAGATATTTGCAATTAAAATTCGAAATTGTCGAAAATTGACTTTTTCGTCTGATGCGCTAGCCGCGAAATTTCTTCTGAAATGGAAGGAGCATGGACCGCGGATAATTTGTGACACAAAAGAAATTTTTGCAAATGTAAAATTTAATGGAAATACGCGATTATTTGTCAAAATTGCATAAGTTGACTAAAATACAACGTCATTTATTGACGAATGTGAATGCAGAAATGGAAAGGTCGTACGCCAATAAGAATTTGTGACATAGTTTTGCGGTTTTTAAAAATTGCAATATCGAGATATTTTCAATCAAAATATGAAAATGTCGAAAATCGACTTTTTCACCTGATGATAAAGTGGCGAAATTTCTTCCGAAATGGAAAGAGTATAAACTGCGGATAATTTGTAACGCAAGAGAAATTTTTTTGCAAATATGGAATTTAATAGAAATACGTGATTATTTCTCAAAATTCCATAAATCAACAAAATAGAACGTCGTTTTTTTCGCCGCGCCTCAGCGCGGCGAAGTGTATATATACGGATGACAATGTCTGTCTGTGTGTCCGTGTGTCCGTGGCACCGAAGTAAAATATGTGACATGTGTGGTCAAGTAGAGTCAAGGTCGCCGAGTACGGATCCAATGTCCGTTTGTGTTGCTAATTTCGCATTTTCGAGATATTCACAATTAAAATTCAAAAATGTCGAAAATCGACTTTTTCACCTGATGAGCTGGCCGCGAAATTTCTTCAGAAATGGAAAGAGCACGGACCGCTAATAATTTGTAACACGAAAGAAATTTTTTGTCGATGTGAAATTTGATAGAAATACGAAATTGTTTGTTAAAATTTTATAAATTGAAAAAATAGAACGTAATTTATTGACAAATGTGAACGCCGAAATTGAAAGGTCGCAAACCAGTAAGAATTTGTGACATAGTTTTTCAGTTTTGAAAAATTGCAATTTGGAGATATTTACAATTAAAATATTAAAATGTCAAAAATCGACTTTTTCACCTGATGAGCTAGCGGCGAAATTACTTCAGAAATGGAAAGAACATAGGCCGTGAACAATTTGTAGCACAAAAGAATTTTTTGCATATGCGGAATTTCATAGAAATACGCAATTATTTGTCAAAATTTCATAAACTGACAAAAATAGAACGTCATTTATTGACGAATGTAAATGCAGAAACTGAAAGATCGTAAGCCAATAAGAATTTGTGACATGGTTCTACAGCTTTGAAATACTGGCAATTTAGAGATATTTACAATTAAAATATAAAAAAGTCGAAAATCGATTTTGACGCCTGATGGACTAGCGGTGAAATTTCTTTAGAAATCGAAAGAGCATAGAACGCGGATAATTTGTAACCCACAAAAGAAATTGTTTGCAATTGTGAAATTTTATAGAAATACGCCACAATTTGCCAAAATTCTACAAATTGTCACAAGCGTCATAACGCAGAAATGCGTACACCAAACGAAATTCCTAGTAGAGAACGACTGCACCAAACAGTTGGCAAGTTTTTTGTTCGATGTGGCGTATTTCCACAGGTATAAAACTTCAGATGAACGGCGTCGTATCATGCCGATACCATATAGCGAACGCGGCGATATCACTGAGCTTTAGATCAGTTGTACAGACAACCGTATCGTGGTAATAGCTGCATTTGAATTGTGGTACACGTTTTCAAGATACCTTCGCTAGATGCGGCTAATTATGCGAATGAAATTCACTATACTGTTCACCAAGATTTGCCAGACACAAAGTATAGGTTGAACTTTTTACACACACAGCTTGTTCGCCGCGCCTCAGCGCGGCGAGGTGTATATATACGGATGACAATGTGTGTGTATGTGTGTGTGTGTGTGTGTGTGTGTGTGTGTGTGTGTGTGTGTGTGTGTGTGTGTGTGTGTGTGTGTGTGTGTGTGTGTGTGTGTGTGTGTGTGTGTGTGTGTGTGTGTGTGTGTCTGTGTTTCCGTCGCACTGAAGTAAAGTCAGTGACATATGTGGTCAAGTAGAGTCGATGTCGCTGAGTACGGATCCGATGTCCGTTTCTGTTGCTAATTTCGCATTTTCGAGATATTCGCAATTAAAATTCGAAAATGTCGAAAATCGACTTTGTCGTCTGATGCGCTAGCCGCGAAATTTCTTCAGAAATGGAAGGAGCATGGACCGCGGATAATTTGTAACACATTGTCAAAATTGCATAAATTGAGTAAAATACAACGATATTTATTGACGAATGTGAATGCAGAAATGGAAAGTTCGTATGCCAATAAGGATTTGCGACATAGTTTTGCAGTTTTTAAAAATTGCAATTTCGAGATATTTTCAATCAAAATATGGAAATGTCAAAAATCGACTTTTTCACCTGATGACATGACGGCGAAATTTCTTCAGAAATGGAAAGAGTATAGACTGTGGATAATTTGTAACGCAAAAGACATTTTTTCAAACATGGAATTTAATAGAAATACGTGATTATTTTTTAAATTCCATAAATCAACAAAATGGAACGTCGTTTTCTGACGAATTTGAACGCAGAAATGGTAAGGCCGTGTGCCAATAAGAAGTTGTGACATAGTGTTACAGTTTTAATGAATTCCAATTTCAAGATATTTAGAATTAAAATTTTAAAAATGTCAGAATCGAGATTTTCTCCTGATGGCCAGAACAGCTGATGAATGTGCACGCGGAAACCGAAATGCATACGCTGAACACAGGAATTCGCTCGCACCAAACTTTTGGCAAGTTTTTTTGTTGGATGTGACGTTTTCACACAGGTAGGAAACATCAGATAAACGGCGTCGTATCATGCCGATAACATATAGCGAACGCGGCGATATCACTGAGCTTCAGATCAGCTGTACAGACAACCGTATCGTGGGGATAGCTGCACTTTGCATTAAGGTACACATTCTCAAGACACCTTCTCCAGATGCGGCTAACGATGTGTACAAAGTTCACTATACTGTTCACCAAAATTTGACAGACACAAAGTATAGGTTGAACTTTTTACACAGACAGCTTGTTTGACGAATTTGAACGCGGAAATGGTAAGGCCGTATGCCAAAAGAAATTAAGTGACATAGTTTTACAATTGTAATAGACTCCGATTTCGAGGTATTTAGAATTAAAATTTAATAAATGTCAAAATCAACATTTTCGTATGATGGCCATAACAGCTGTTTATTGATGAACTAGCGGCCTGGGCGCGCGCCTTCGGCGCGCGCGGAGAAAAGCCCTGCGCGGGCTCGCTTCGCTCGCCCGCTCCAGGCTTTTCGTCTCGCTCGGCGCTGCGCGCCTCGCTCGACAGCCGCCGACTCACTTGCCTTTTGTTTCACTGTACTGTGATGATATCTGCTCGGTTCGATTCCCTCGCTTGGAACGAATTTTTGTTGATGGAAAATTTATCATTTGCAGGTTTTTTGCGCAGTCTGATAAACTCTTTGCAGTTGCACACTTGCTACTCTATCATGCTGTCATATCGGCTTCCACGCATGACCTTCCATGCGGCTTCCACAGTCTATAGCGGAATTTAAAAATTTGAATTTTCTTGCTCACGGTATGACTACGCGCAGCGTGGCTAGGCGCGTAAAGTTGCACATTGCCTACCCTTCACACCTGACATGCCAACCGCTTCGCCCGCCTTTCCAAGCGAGCTCCACGGTCGTCTCAGAAATTCAAAAATTTGAATTTTCTCGGCTACAGTAAGCTTTTTCGCGTAACGGACTAGTTTCGGCAAATCTGCAGGACCACCAAAGGGTAGCGCCCCCTAGGTCGCCAGGGTATACGGGCCCAGTCGGGCGGGATGATTGGGGGAAACAGACAGACAGACAACCGGCGATTAAGGGGGAGAATGTGCACTCCTAAATAGTAATGTGTATGCCGAACACAGGAATTCGCCCGCACCAAACTTTTGGCAAGTTTTTTGTTGGATGTGACGTTTTCACACAGGTCGGAAACATCAGATAAACGGCGTCGTATCATGCCGATAACATATAGCGAACGCGGCGATATCACTGAGCTTCAGATCAGCCGTACAGACAACCGTATCGCGGGGATAACTGCACTTAGATTATAGAACATGTTCTCAAGACACTTTCTCCAGGTGCGGCTAATGATGTGTATAGATTCACTGCACTGTTCACCAAGATTTGACAGGCACAAAGTATAGGTTGAACTTTTTACACACACAGCTTGTTAGACACACAGCTTGTTTAAACCCTTGTTCGCCGCCCCCCAGGGCGGCGAGTATATATGTTGCAGGCCATGGCCGTCTTCAGGCCATCGCCGTCTAGACGGCTTTGGCCTGGTCGATCAGGCCGTGGCCGTCTAGACGGCGTTGGCCTGATGCGTCAGGCCATGGCCGTCTTCTGCTCGAAAAGACGGCCATGGCCTGATGGACCAGGCCGTAGCCGTCTTTGAGAGTGTCAGCTGTTGCAAGCGCTTGCAGGAAAGGGGCACAGCAGGCCTAAGCAGGAGGTGAAGTAGATGGAGGAGTGTTTATTCCACTTGCAGTTTGCACTAAAACTCGGCCGGCGTCGCGCCTGGCGGGTCTCAACTGAGGCTTAGCGCGACCACCAACTTCAGGGCGCGCTCCGCGCGCCCTGAAGTCGGTCACCGGTCGCGTTAAGCCTAAGCTTCGACCCGCCAGACTGCGACGCCGACTGATAGACGGCGATGGCCTGAAGACGGCCATGGCCTGTGACATATATACGGACACTATTGCCTGTTCGTGGGTCTGTCTGTCAGTGTGTCCGTGTCACAAAACTAGACATGACGGTTAGTGCCACCCGATGGAGTCGAATGCGCTGAGTAATGCGCCGTTGTCCGTTTCTGTTGCTAATTTCGCTATTTCTAGATATTTACAATTAAATATGAAGATGTCAAAAATGACACTTTTATTTATAAGTCGTGTCGGCAAAGTTTTTGCTGAAATGGAAAGGGCATAAGACGCGATGAATTTGTGACATAGTTTCGGATTTTGGAATACACGATATAAGGATTATTTTCAAGGTTTTCGTCAAAATTCCCAAATTTCGACAATTTCAAACAGCTTAAATTTCAAAATTTCTTTTCACGGATGTGTCGAGCATAGTCTGCCAAGTATTTATCAAATAGTTTCAGGTTTTATAATTAACGAAATTAGGGATATTTTCAAGGCTTTTGTCAAAATTCCCAAATTTCGACAATTTTGAACAGCTTAAATTTCAAAACTTCCTTGCACGGATGTATCGAGCATAGCCAGTCAAGTATTTAGCAAATAGTTTCAGATTTTCTAATTAGCGAAATTAGGTATATTTCAAAATTACTTTTTTCTAGGGTGTTACTGCTATTACCCCCATTCGTCCACTTCGAATAGCTTTAAATTTGAGATGTTCTTGCCTGGTTGGGGCCGGCCTTATCTTCCCAATTTTTTGCCAATTATTCTTTGTTTTTTAATTTAACGAATTTCGGAAATTGTAGTTTGTCTTCAAAATTTCTAAACTTTTCCAATCTCATACAACTTAAAATGTATATCTTCGCTTGGTTGATTAACCGGGGTGGTTTTGCCAAGTAATTATACAGCAGTTTCAGATTTATTAGATTTCACAGTAAAATTAGGGATATCTTTCAATGTTTTTTTTCTAAAACATGGCACATTTTTCGGGAATTCAAATGGCTAAAACTTAGCAATATTTTTCCATGGATGTGTCAGGCAACCTATGTTTTTGCCACCTCTTCCAATCGAAGACGAAACGCGGCAATTCTGTTCACTGTGCGGTTTTGCAATCTACAGTAACGGTACCGCAACTGTCCGCATTTGCTGACCCAAAAGAAAAGGGCGTCGTCCCATTTTAAGACCCTCTTCATTCCAAGGTGAACTTGCGGCGAACATTCCTGATCCATTTATGAATCAGTACCCAACCCACCAATGCGCCTTACAGGCATCGATTGCCCAACAATGGCACAAAAATTATCTGGAAACTCGAGGTAACTGCGGCGATACTCCCCGAAGAAATCCTCAACTTACTACTCTGACACTCTATGGAATATACTCCTCAAATGCACGACACACTATACAATGCCAATT
>JASAMZ010008090.1:0-14982 GCA_030248115.1 Linhomoeus sp. GSCO2_2 | reverse complement strand
TTATGAAAATCCAATATACCACTTTGCAGCGTGGAATACTCCATGACCATCTCTCGGAACTCCTTCACATCCTCTGTTTCCTCCTCAAAATCGACCGATTTGCGACTATTTTCGATTTTGTGGATCAATTTTTGGTTGTTAATGGATTTTCCACCGCCCTCCACGTAGAATATGAAGCTGTGCAACTGCACGATCAATTGGTGGCGCAACAGCCAAGCGAGCATATTGAGTCTTTCGGACTGAAAAAATTGCGACGCAAAAATAGATTTTATTTTATTTGTGTGGCGTTCGGAAAAAAACTTTCTCACAAAGCGGAGCAAAACTAGTCGACACCAACGTTGTATTGTACAAATTTCATGAAGCACTGCACACGCGCAAAAAAAGTTTACAGAACTACCTAGATTGTGCGTCTTGCGAATATACATATTTAGTTTCCAATTCTTCATCGTCACACTACAAAATTTTAACGCTTTGTCACTCACAGAGCAATCCCAGTTGGCGTTATTACTGTTGTCTTTTTCAGTAAAATTACTCTCCAGTTTGTTAATTTTCGCCCCCTTCTGATGGTGGTGCTGGTGGTGGTGCCTGTGGAATTATTGCACTGTCAACATTGGCTTCGCCCGGGATATGATACAAATATCGTCACACTTTAATGAACCCTATCAAAAATAACACTCTAATGAGCTCGGGAAGGCCTCATTCTTCAACCTCCCTCTAAGAGGGTCTATTTGGGGGGGGGGGGGGGAAGCTTATTCGAGGTGGTGGTTGGTTTATTAGATAATCTACTGTATTAAACAACTGTTATAAATCACGCTCTAAAAACCCCCCCCCCCCACAAATCGGGGCCTTTCACAGTCCAACGCTTCAAAAGTCCTATATTCACAAAAAAGTAAGTCCTATCTTATCTGTAACTCAAAAATAAAGCATCAAAAAATTTATCACAACCTCCTGTGGTGGTGCTGCAGCAAAGGGTCCAGAAACTCCGAAAGGGTACAGGGCGGGGAGAATTCCTCCAAAATGACCAGAAGATTCAGGCCGGGAAATGTTTGTGCGAAACTGTCCACTAGGTCGTTGCTGGAAGTTTTTTTTGGAATTTAAATTTTTTATTTTGAAATTTTGGACCACGGTAATATCGTAGTGCTTATCAAAATGCACCGCCCCAGCAACACACTGCGTTGAAGGGGAACCAGGCAAGTCGTCCGGGGGACGCAGTATACTCCACAAATTTGAACTCCTACGCACGGTGACTCCTCTGCCGTTGTGGCCTCCTGACACTCCCAATCGGAAAACTAATGCCGAATTCGTGATCTACATCCCAGAATACCCCAGAATCAACATACAACACCCCTAACTTCCTATGGACTCGCAGAAACGAAATTCTGCAGTTGGGGTACTGTAGCATGCGATTTCGTCATAGGTACGTTCAAACATTATCTAAACGATAAACGAATGCCAAATTCGTAATCAGCGCCCCCGAAAACCCCGAAATCGAGTATATTATTGCAAAAGTCGACCGGGCACCCACAATTCAAATGGACGCGGCAGGGATACTGTAGCTTCGAAAATTTTTCCAAAACACTTTTCTAGATCAGATTTAAGCGTAGAATCGTTTGAAACCACTTTTGGAACGATTCGGCAACGCATTCGAGCGCTACAAACGCCGAAACACAAAAATCGCAATTTTCGACCCCGGAGTCAAAAAAGTCGCAGTGTAAGAAAGTTTTTTGTGTTTAATCCGATTTTCTCCGTTCATGGCCCATTCGATAGAGGACATCTGGGAAGGAGCACCAAGAGTGGTCTCGCCGCTCTAGCTGCTACCTAGCTCGCACAGCAGCCCGTCAAAGTCGACCCGGGGCCAAAATTCGCGAATTTTTTAAATTTGGCGCCAAAATGGGTCCCGCAGCGATCCAATTCTTCTTTTCCGTGTTCGGCACTATCGAGGGCTACAACATATCAAAAGATAGTATATACCATTATATGCAACTTTTTCGAGTTCTACCTTGTACTATGCCTTTTTCAGTACTTTGAAAATTTAAATTTTTGAATTTCCCGCCAACGGGGTCCCGGAGCGTGACCCCGTTTGGTGTCCACCCTGCCCACTTACTAGGCCTACCCAACGCAAAAGACCGTTTGCAAATCGGCCGCTGCACGCGCGAACGCCGTTGACTGTAATTTTCTGTGTTTCGCGCACAAACGCTATATACTCCACACTTTTTTGTGGAGTATAAAAATAAAGGTATGAAAAACATTGTGTATATTTCTGTTTGGAACTGAAAAAGCACTACCTTTTCTAGAAGAGATTGATAGAATCGAATTGGAAACAAACTACAGAAACTAACATCACCTCGAAAAATATTGTTTGGTTCCAAATTAATCATGGAACATTTTCAACACTAGGAAATCAAAATTACACTCGCGAAGTGCTTGCAATTTTGGAAATTGAATCATCATCGAGCGAATTTGCGTGATTCATTTCCACTAACCCAAAAAACCAGTTACAAACAAAGTATACCACTACTACCAACCAACCTGTAGTAAGACCTATTGGGGCATGACAGAGTGTACAAATTGCCTTCGCAAATTGGATAAATGACCATTGCCTTGCCGTGCATCACCAAGTGGTGAACGCAGAGAAAAACCTATAAAATCGACTTTAATTAGCAAAATTCGCATGAATTTAAAAGGTAAAACGGCTATTTTAGAACAAACAAGCTGTTTTAAAAAAGTTGAGTTGTTTTATTAATACAGAGTGGTTTGTGAGTCTTTTAAAGTGGAAGAGTATAAGAGTGGATACTTTTGTAAAGTATTTCGAAGCCTTTCCGATATAACGCGCGCCCGCCCGGAGTCCACTATTCATGCGCTACTTCTGACACGCTCCTTTCTGAGGGGTTCTTGCAGGGCAACATTGGATTCGCCCGGGATTAATTTTTTGAGCAAGACACACGCATTTCTGAGCGGTTGTTGCAGGGCAACATTGGGATCGCCCGGGATTAATTTCTTTAGCAAACAAAGTTGTTCGTAAGACAAGGGTTTAAAAAAACAAAAGTATTTCTTTAGGAATGACAGTTCAACAACTGCCTCAACGTAAGCTTTCAAACGGTCGAACGAATGCCGCTCTACAACGTAAGACGAGCGAGTTAGGGCCGATTTGCTGTTTGAACCTTTGAGTAACTGTAGCTCGCGAAATTCAAACTTTCGAATCTCGACTTCTCTTAACGGAATGATTAGTGTGCCGAAACCTATTCAACAAACTCAAGATCGTCTCTCTACGACGGAAGACGAGCGAGTTAGAGAAGTTTTGCGTTTGGAACTTTTGGGTTACTGTAGCTCGCGATATTCAAACTTTTGAGTTTCGACCAATAGAAGAACAAATGATCAGTGAGTCAAGAGCTATCCAGCAACTCAAGATCGTCTCTCTACGATGCACGCTGAGCGAGTTAGAGCGATTTCTACGCTAAAAACGCGAGAATGTCGCTTTTCGAGGTGCGTGTTTGCGTAATTAACAATTTTTTACGCCAAGTGAAAGAGCACGTCGAGACCTTTTAGTTGACCTATCGCACGCCGCTCTACGACGTAAGACGAGCGTGTTAGAGCCGTTTTGCGTTTGGACCCTCGGGTTACTGTAGCGCGCGCAATTCAAACTTTAGAATTTCGAATTCTCTTAACGGAATTATCAGTGTGCCGAAACCTATTCAACGAACTCAAGATCGTCTCTCTATGACGGAAGACGAGCGAGTTAGATAAGTTTCGCGTTTTAGACCTTTGGGTTACTGTAGCTCCCGAAATTCAAACTTTTGAGTTTCGACCAATAGAAGAACAAATGATCAGTGAGTCGAGAGCTATCCAACCAACCCAAGATCGTCTCCCTACGACGCACGCTGAGCGAGTTAGAGCGATCTCTGCGCTAAAAACGCGAGAATGTCGCTTTTCGTGTTGCGTGTTTGCGTAATTAAGAAAACTTTTAATGCCAAACGAAAGAGCACGTCGAGACCTTTTAGTTGACCTATCGCACGCCGCTCTACGACGTAAGACGAGCGACTAATAGCCGTTTTCACTTTGAACCTTCGGGTTACTGTAGCGCGCGCAATTCAAAGTTTTAAAACTCGAAACTGTGCTCGCAAAGCTCAGTGAGTCAAGACCTATCCATAAAGCCCAAGATCTCCTTCCTACGACTTACCAACGCCGAGATATGAGAGCGTGACGGACGTACGCACGCACGCACGAAAAGCTCTCGTAGGGGTTCGCCCGGCTGAGGCCGGGCGAAAAAACGCCACTATTATACAAATACAATCCTGCCAACACGTTTCTTTATCCCTACACCAGAGAAAAGCAGAATCTTACAGATTTTAATGCCACAAAATTAATCCAAAATTCAACGTGAATTGCCAAATTTCCCACCTGGGAAATGGGCAAGTCAGCGTCGGCGCTCAATTGGTGCATATTCTTGTAGGGGCTGCACACTTTCAACAGTTGTTCTATGGTGGGCGATGAATCTAGCGGCAAACTAACAATAATATCATCCAACTCGTCAAGTAGCAGTATTCCATGGTAGTATCTAGAATTTGAGGCAATCTTCGAAGTAATGAAGAGGAAAGCGCAAAAACTGATAATTTAGTGTTCTGATCAAAATATGCAGGGGCTCCTGCACGTCGAGTAGCGATATGCCATGATACTACCTAGAATGTAACGCAATTTACAGTGCAACGAAGCGGAACAGCGCAAAAAACAGCCACTTTGACGGGTTTGCGTCGAACTATGCAGGGGCTCCTGCACGAGAGCATAGGTATGCGAAGGATGCAGTGCTGTATGTCGATTTCGGGGTTTTAAGCGATCCCGATTTCGAATTTGTCGCTATTTTTGCGATTCGAGCCACAATTTTGGCTGAGTGGAGCAATTTTGACACAAATAGTGTAAAATCCGTGCAAAATTCCATACAAAATACCTCAGGAACTTCATCGCAGCCTCCACGACTGGGGCCTAGAAGCAAACAAAACTGTTATATTTTTCAAACATAACTCCACACTGATGTACAATTTGTACCGAATTCGGCCCCAATCCCCTTCTCAGTTGGACTTTTTCCATCAGCGAAAATGACACTTCTACAAAATTGTTCAGATACACTTGTACCTCGCCGCAGTGGATCAACCTGAGTTTAGCAAATTGATAGCTAATATAGTTTGCAAAAAATTAAACAAAGTGGATTTCAGGAAAGTTCCCCCCTGCTGGGGGGTAAGGACAGGTGAATTTGTTCGTCCTTATGAAGACTGATGATGAACAGGCTGTGTATCTCAGATGACTTCGGGTCCTCTACTACACGAACAAATTCAGCGTGCTCTGCTCACGCGCACGAAGCTTATCACGTACGCACAACGTACATGCGGCAAACGCACTCTACCACTATCAACAAACGTGTGTGGCTTCAGTGCCTGCCACCGCATCTCACACAACACAATGTCCGCACTCAGTGCAACGTACGCAAGGGTGACGGACCCCACGGCTGACTCCCACTTTGACCGCTCAGCCATGCACGCAAGTAGATGGCTTCACCTGCTAACAGAGCTTCTGGAGGCATTAACGTTGGTAAATGCACATTCTGCACTACTGCTGGGTAAGCGATTTGCTTGCAGTAAGTACACAAACGACAAACACAGAGACTCATAATTTAGTGAGAGTTGGGCACCCATATACAGAGCACGCTGAATTTGTTCGTGTAGTAGAGGACCCGAAGTCATCTGAGATACACAGCCTGTTCATCATCAGTCTTCATAAGGACGAACAAATTCACCTGTCCTTACCCCCCAGCAGGGGGGAACTTTCCTGAAATACACACCCTGTCCATGTCCACAGAGTGGACTCCTTCAGGGGGGGGGGCATAGAGCAGGTTTGCTGAGAGGTGACATAGACAGGTCTGCCTTGAAAGGATTGCTGTGGTAGGTGTGGGGACACGGACAGGTCTGGCCACAGGAGGTTTGATGCACACAGACATGTCTGGCCACAGGAGGTTGGATGCACGCACAGACAGGTCTGGCCACAGGAGGTTGGATGCACGCACAGGCAGGTCTGGCCACAGGAGGTTGGATGCACGCACAGACAGGTCTGGCCACAGGAGGTTGGATGCACGCACAGACAGGTCTGGCCACAGGAGGTTCGATGCACAGACAGGTCTGGCCTCAGGAGGTTGGATGCACACTGCACAGACAGGTCTGGCCACAGGAGGTTGGATGCACGCACAGACAGGTCTGGCCACAGGAGGTTCGATGCACAGACAGGTCTGGCCTCAGGAGGTTGGATGCACACTGCACAGACAGGTCTGGCCTCAGGAGGTTGGATGCACACTGCACAGACAGGTCTGGCCACCGAGGTTGGATGCACAGACAGGTCTGGCCTCAGGAAGTTGGATGCACACTGCACAGACAGGTCTGGCCACAGGAGGTTGGATGCACGCACAGACAGGTCTGGCCACAGGAGGTTCGATGCACAGACAGGTCTGGCCTCAGGAGGTTGGATGCACACTGCACAGACAGGTCTGGCCTCACGAGGTGGTCGTCACACTGCACACACAGGTCTGGCCACCGAGGTTGGATGCACAGACAGGTCTGGCCTCAGGAGGTTGGATGCACACTGCACAGACAGGTCTGGCCACCGAGGTTGGATGCACAGACAGGTCTGGCCTCAGGAGGTTGGATGCACACTGCACAGACAGGTCTGGCCACCGAGGTTGGATGCACAGACAGGTCTGGCCTCAGGAGGTTGGATGCACACTGCACAGACAGGTCTGGCCACCGAGGTTGGATGCACAGACAGGTCTGGCCTCAGGAGGTTGGATGCACACTGCACAGACAGGTCTGGCCACCGAGGTTGGATGCACAGACAGGTCTGGCCTCAGGAGGTTGGATGCACACTGCACAGACAGGTCTGGCCACCGAGGTTGGATGCACAGACAGGTCTGGCCACAGGAGGTTGGATGCACAGACAGGTCTGGCCACAGGAGGTTGGATGCACAGACAGGTCTGGCCACAGGAGGTTGGATGCACAGACAGGTCTGGCCACAGGAGGTTGGATGCACAGACAGGTCTGGCCTCAGGAGGTTGGATGCACACTGCACAGACAGGTCTGGCCACCGAGGTTGGATGCACAGACAGGTCTGGCCTCAGGAGGTTGGATGCACACTGCACAGACAGGTCTGGCCACCGAGGTTGGATGCACAGACAGGTCTGGCCACAGGAGGTTGGATGCACAGACAGGTCTGGCCACAGGAGGTTGGATGCACAGACAGGTCTGGCCACAGGAGGTTGGATGCACAGACAGGTCTGGCCACAGGAGGTTGGATGCACAGACAGGTCTGGCCTCAGGAGGTTGGATGCACACTGCACAGACAGGTCTGGCCACCGAGGTTGGATGCACAGACAGGTCTGGCCTCAGGAGGTTGGATGCACACTGCACAGACAGGTCTGGCCACCGAGGTTGGATGCACAGACAGGTCTGGCCTCAGGAGGTTGGATGCACACTGCACAGACAGGTCTGGCCACCGAGGTTGGATGCACAGACAGGTCTGGCCTCAGGAGGTTGGATGCACACTGCACAGACAGGTCTGGCCACCGAGGTTGGATGCACAGACAGGTCTGGCCACAGGAGGTTGGATGCACAGACAGGTCTGGCCACAGGAGGTTGGATGCACAGACAGGTCTGGCCACAGGAGGTTGGATGCACAGACAGGTCTGGCCACAGGAGGTTGGATGCACAGACAGGTCTGGCCACAGGAGGTTGGATGCACAGAGCTCGGCCGTCTATTAGAGAGAGTATACTGATTAGGCGAACAATATCACATTTCTAGTCAAGAAACAGAGTGTAAATACACTAACGAAGTACATATCACGGAGTACGCTAAGAATAACGAGGGATTTCGGAAGCGCAAGCGAAATATGCACCGACACACACAGCCGAAATATAGCTGAGCGCCGCGTGCGTACCGATTCCACCCTTTGGGACCATGTAACTTTTTATACTCCACAAAAAAGTGTGGAGTATATAGCGATTGTGCGCGAAACGCAGAAACTCTGCCCGTCTGGCGTTCGCGCGTGAAGCGGCCGATTTGCAAACGGTCTTTTGCGTTGGGTAGGCCTAGTGGGTGGGCAGCGTGCACGACATATGGGGTCACGCTGCGGGACCCCGTTGGCGGGAAATTCAAAAATTTAAATTTTCAAAGTACTGAAAAAGGCATAGTACAAGGTAGAACGCGAAAAAGTTGCATATAATGGTATATACTATCTTTTGATATGTTGTAGTACTCGATAGTGCCGAACACGGAAAAAAAGAATTGGATCGCTGCGGGACCCATTTTGGCGCCAAATTTGAAAAATCGCGATTTTTCTCTATTTTCCGACTTTGACGGTTTGCTGTGCGCGATGGGTAGCAGCTAAAGCCGCGAGGCCGCTTTTGGTGCTCCTTCCCAGATGTCCTCTATCGAATGAGCCATGAACGGAGAAAATCGGTTGAGACACAAAAAAGTTATCTTGGTGGAACTTTTTTGACTCCGGGGTCGAAAATTGCGATTTTCGCGTTTCAGTGTCTGTAGCGCTAGAATGCGTTGCCGAATGGGTTCAAAAGTGGTTTCAAACGATTCTACGTTGAAATCTGGTCCAGAAAAGTGTTTTTGGCAAATTCGCAGAGCTACAGTATCCCAGCCGCGTCCATTTGAATATTGGGTGTCGGGTCGACTTTCGCGATATTATACTCGATTTCGGGGTTTTCGGGGGCGCTGATTACGAATTTGGCATTCGTTTAGCGTTTAGATGATGTTTGAACGTACCTGTGACGAATTTGCATGCTACCGTAACCCAAGTACAGAATTGTTTGGTTCTGCGAGTCCATAGGAAGCTAGGGGTGTTGTATGTCGATTCCGGGGTATTCTGGGATGTAGATCACGAATTCGGCATTAGTTTTGCGATTGGGAGTGTCAGGAGGCCACAACAGGAGAGAAGTCACCGTGCGTAGGAATTCAAATTTGTGGAGTATACTGCGTCCCCCGGACGACTTGCCTGGTTATTTAGGCAACCTAGAAAGATGAAATGTTTTACACATTTGTTCACCTTATGATGCGCCTTGGTAGTCAACTTCGATTGGCGGCCCAGCATACACCAGTAGAGCTCGGCCATCTCGAGCCGAGCCCTGAACCCGAACCAGAAGTAACGTTTGGGACCATGTAACTTTTTTCTTACGCAACCTAGAATGATGAAATGTTCTACACATTTGTTCACCTTATGATGCACTTTGGTGGTCAACATCGATTGGCGGCCCAGCATGCACCAGTAGAGCTCGACCGTCTATAGCTGAGCCCCGCGTGCGTACCGATTCCACCCTTTGGGACCATGTAACTTTTTATTTAGGCAACCTAGAACGATGAAATGTTTTACACATTTGTTCACCTTATGATGCGCCTTGGTGGTCAACTTCGATTGGCGGCCCAGCATACACCAGTAGAGCTCGGCCGTCTTGAGCCGAGCCCTGAACCCGAACCAGAAGTAACGTTTGGGACCATGTAACTTTTTTCTTACGCAACCTAGAATAGTGAAATGTTCTACACATTTGTTCACCTTATGATGCACTTTGGTGGTCAACATCGATTGGCGGCCCAGCATGCACCAGTAGAGCTCGGCCGTCTCGAGCCGAGCCCCGAACCCGAACCAGAAGTAACGTTTGGGACCATGTAACTTTTTTCTTACGCAACCTAGAATGATGAAATGTTCTACACATTTGTTCACCTTATGATGCACTTTGGTGGTCAACATCGATTGGCGGCCCAGCATGCACCAGTAGAGCTCGGCCGTCTATAGCTGAGCCCCGCGTGCGTACCGATTCCACCCTTTGGGACCATGTAACTTTTTATTTAGGCAACCTAGAAAGATGAAATGTTTTACACATTTGTTCACCTTATGATGCGCCTTGGTGGTCAACTTCGATTGGCGGCCCAGCATACACCAGAGCAATACGTGTCCTTGTACTTCGTTCAGTTACGTATGCTCAAGACCAGCAAATCGGCCCTAACTCGCTCGTCTTACGTTGTAGAGTGGCATTCGTTCAACCGTTTGAAAGCTTACGTTGAGGCAGTTTGTGAACACTAGTTCCTAAAGAAATACTTTTGTTTTCTTAACCCTTGTCTTACGAACAACTTTGTCTGAAAAAAATTAATCCCGGGCGATTCCAATGTTGCCCTGCAACAACCGCTCAGAAAAGCGTGTGTCTTTCTCAAAAAAATAATCCCCCAGGCGATCCCAATGTTGCCCTGCAAGAACCTCTCAGAAAGGAGCGTGCCAGAAGTAAGCGCATGAATAGTGGACTCCGGGCGGGCGCGCGTCATATCGGAAAGGCTTCAAAATACTTACAAAAGTATCCACTCTTTTACTCTTGGCTTTGAACATCACGGACACTTATCTAATAAAACAACTTGTTTGGAACAGCTTGTTTAAAAGCGTTGCTTGAAAGAGGGATGTTCTTGCTCTAAAAGCCAAATCGCGGGCGAAATCAATATTGCCCTCTGCGCGGGGGCCAGGAGCGGAGCAGCGGCGATGAACTCTCGCACTCTCTGCAGAAAGAACGCAACTCTTTGCAATGTCAGTCAGAATACAAACTCAACTTTTTAATACCGGAGCTTGTTTAATGGAAAGTGGATTCGAAATCGATTTTTGAAGGCACCGTCTCGAGCTACAGCGGCTCGGCCAACGTCGACAACGGGCACGACCTGTACGAGTTTGGCTGCACTGACAAGGAAGGTCGGTCGGCCTTTTTAAGAAAAGCCATTCACAACCAATCGCCACCCAATCTCTCCCCCCCCCCGCCCCCACCATCCTCCCCTCGACCCGCTACAGAGTGTGCGTGCACATGTTGAAGAGCACCAACTATGTACATACGGCATTCCTTCTTTGGAAATAGCAAATGAAAACGTGCCGGTACGAGAGTTTCCGGTAATGCGCCCACTGCTGCCGTTATTAGTCGCTGAGAGGGGCACCTTGCTAGAACGCCCGGTATAGTTATCCTTCTGGGTGGGGAAAGGAAGAAGGGGGGGGGGGGGGTGCACAAAATTGGCACACCGTATATAAGATGAAGAAATTGCCATAACGCTCTCCTGTCCCAGGCAGCGTCCAGTGCATGTACGACGACTGGACGTCCTGGAGCGCCTGCAGCGCCCCCTGCGCCAGCGGCCAGACTGGGAGCCAATCGCGAACTCGGAGCAAGACCTTCGGAGAGGACAGTGTTTGTGTAGCCGTCCTGCACGAGGAGAGCTGCGACGCCGCCAGCTGCTGCCCCACCGACTGCGTCTGGGGAGCCTGGGGTGAGTGTGGACGCGTACGGTATACTGTAGCAGCGCCGTCTGTAGCCAAAAATATAGACGTACAACCCTTCCGGAGCGCCGTGTCAATAGAGCCGTCCTTGGCGTGGAACACAGACGCTATCGAAGCAGAGACACAGCCACTCAAACGTCCCGCAGCAAACAACCACTACAGCCCAACGATATTCAGGTGCTTATGGCGAATGCAGTTCTACCACAAGCACAAAGACCCGAACGCGCGTCGCGACTACCCAGGGCGGCTGCGGAGGGGTCGCCTGCAATTCGGCGGACGGAACTGAAACCGTAGCCTGCACGCCACCCCCCGTGGACTGCACCTATACCCAGTGGTCGGCCTGGGGCGCCTGCAGCGAGTCCTGCGGCTCTGGGACCCAGACACGCTCCAGAAGCGAGGACCAGGCCGCGCAGCATGGGGGCAAGGCCTGCAGTTCCGATCAGATGTCGGAGAGTCAAAGCTGCGTGGGCTACACATGCCCAGTCGACTGCACCTACACCGATTGGTCAGATTGGACGGCCTGCAGCGAGTCCTGCGGCTCTGGCACACAGACCCGCACGCGGGCCCAGGACCAGGCCGCGCAGAACGGCGGCCAGGCCTGTACCTCCGACCAAATGACAGAGAGCCAAGGCTGCGTGGGCTACACATGCCCGGTGGACTGCACCTACACCCAGTGGTCGGCCTGGGGCGGCTGCAGCGCGT
The DNA here is from genome assembly GCA_030248115.1 of Linhomoeus sp. GSCO2_2. Taxonomy (NCBI): domain Eukaryota; kingdom Metazoa; phylum Nematoda; class Chromadorea; order Monhysterida; family Linhomoeidae; genus Linhomoeus; species Linhomoeus sp. GSCO2_2. Next base: position 2,941 of record JASAMZ010008090.1, on the reverse strand, counting down.
CCTGCGGCTCTGGCACTCAGACCCGCACGCGTTCCCAGGATCAGGCCGAGCAGAATGGGGGCCAGGCCTGTAGCTCCGATCAGATGTCAGAGAGCCAAAGCTGCGTGGGCAACACCTGCCCGGTGGACTGTACCTACACCGAGTGGTCAGACTGGACGGCCTGCAGCGCCACCTGCGGACCTGGGACGCAGACGCGCTCCAGAAGCGAGGACCAGCCGGCTCAGAACGGCGGCCAGGCTTGCTCTGAAGCCATGACAGAGGCGCAAGCGTGCGACAGCGGCGTCACCTGCTCATCAGGATTCAAGGTTATTTGAAGTAGAATGTATACCGCAAACTGAGGTGGGCATTTACCTACCTAGATTGGGACCATGAGCCGTTTACACATGTAACGCGGCGTCACTACATACGTACCACCTTTGCCATATGTATGTGCCTGCGTGTACTTAGCACTTCCATTCCATGCCTAGCAATCGTTGCAGAGCACGGTGTGCGAACTGGACACGAGCAAGCAGGTGAGCGCCCACCGGGAGACAGTGCTGAACGCCGCCGACTGCGAGGCTCTCTGCAAGGCCAAACAGGGGCCGGATTTCACCTGCGGAGCCTTCATCTGGGCAGGTGAGAGATACACAGCACAGTTGTGAAGAAGGGGGAGATACCGTAAATCCTCCAATAAGGCTCCCCCTTCCCAATGAATATGTCAGAAGGGGAAAGGGATAATCAGAGGACTACGGTACCACGTGCGATGTGCATGAAAAACGTCAGTACTGTGCCCTCACGTGTGTCGTGTCTCCAGGCGCCGGCAGCCACTGCCACCTGCTGGACGCCGTCAACGCGCCCCTGCAGAAGCTGAAGGGCAGCAAGTACTGTCTCTACGAGGAGGATCTGGGCAACAGTGCGCATTCTGAAGTGTCTTAGCACCTCACAAACTACGCACTCTACTCCCAGTCGCGTTGCAGCGCTCATCAGCCACATCGTCTGTGCGTGGACGGCCGTGTCCGCCGGCAACGTGGGCGCCCTGGACGGGGGACGCGCCTACTTCACTCCCACCGAGTCGGTCTGCCAGAGCTACTGCCTCAAGAACGTCGCCTTCAGGGCGAGATATTTTGCACATTACCACAAACATACACATATGTACCCCGAAAAGCTTATAAGCCCCCCCCCCCCCCCCCCTTCTTCGCTTCTGCGGCACGCTTGCCTTGATCGTGTGAGGGGTGTTGGAGGATTGCGATACGTTGCATGATGCATTTAATGGCCAATAATTCCGCAATCTCCTCACAAACCGTCTCTTGCAGCGCAAGAGGCTGAGTCCCGCCTGCGCCACCTATCTCTACAAGGACAGCTCGAACCCCACCGAGCGCAACTGCCACCTCTACTCGGGACAGGTGGCAGCGGCCGACTTCCCCGCCGGCGGCGACACTCTGGCCGTCTACCATAACCTCTGCACTTCTCCCTGATTAGGAATGAAGCTCACGAATCACTGAAACGAGCTAAGGCGCTGAGTGATGGCACACGAAACCTTTTAAGCATTAAAAAAATAGTCCATTGTGCTGGTTTGAACAAGACGTGATAGCCCAAAAGTGGCTTTCGACCGACTAATGCCTGCTTCGGAGTACCTTCGAGTAGAACAGGTCCATTCTTCTGCAACTGTGAATACCTAGTCGGCGCAGTATCTACCTGCCACCAATGGACTTGAGCCGAAATGGCTGGGCGGTCCATTAATGGGAATTGAACTCAGCTTCTTCGCGTCTCGCGCTGCTGTCTCACGCCAGCCACCCACCACCGCGATCCATTGCTGTTCAAGGCTATCTCTCCCACTGAGTCAAATTGGCGAATACACAAGGTCTATTCGCTCAGTGTTCCTTCCGGCTAAACGTTGCTTTGGGAAAAGTGCCATCTGAGGTACCCACTAAGCTGGTAATAATTTTAGTACAGTGATAGTTACAGGAGCTGACATCACTTCAATAGGGAGAATTGAAACAACTTTGACGCTCTGTAACTCATGCTAGTAGGGAGGTTGCAGCGACGCGAGTTCCGATCCAGCACCCGTAGTTCTGCACCACTACCACCCACTACTCCAGCACTGCCTCTGCACAACGTGCTATTCATCCTGGCCAAAATCTACATCGTCACGGGCTACTACAACACCGAGTGGCAGATCTACAGCTGGAACTAGCTGGTCGTCAACAACAGCGCCACAAATGGCGTCCTGCTGCTGCTCTTCAGCAGCCCAGTCAAACAGAGGGTTATGGGTATAGTCAAGGGGAAGGAGTGCAACAACAAGCAGTCTGGGTGTCTGGGTATGAGTCGAGGTCTGCAGTCTGGGTATGAGTCGAGGGAAACGCACTGTTCGCCCAGAGACGAGAGGCCGCCTACAAAGGTCGAGAAGGACAAGAAGCCAAGCTGTGACTGGTGGACCGGACAGACTTGACATGGCTTTAGGAGAGAATCCACAGCGTTTTGAAGGCCAAACGAGCGTGAAAAGAGTTCTCGAGGCTGTAGGCTTGGCGGCGAGAGCAGAAGATCGTTTACTCGATGTACTGTGGTTGTGGATGTGTTCACGCGCTGTAGATCGTTGCATTTACTGATTACTGGCCAAGTGAAGTGTCATTATTGAAGACCACTAACGGTAGGATACACCAATGGGACCCACACCCAGGACCCCCGGAGCAATTCTAGTGCAGGCGCGTTCTTGGTCGAATCGAAGCGAAAGTTACATCTTGGACAAAAGATTCTGATGGCGTTCTGCGTCACCCATTGTCAATGCGGGAATTGAATTTTTATTTACGTACTCTGAATCCCGGGTGCCGACGCAATTTGGAGAGAATCTTCAAGGGAAATCTGGCATGATCCGTGATGGTAAAGGGGGGGGGGGGTTGGGTCAGAGTGCTTCGGTACAGGGGCTCCTGCACGTTTCCCTTGGTGCCTGTGGAGGTATGTTTAT
>JASAMZ010008089.1:0-20000 GCA_030248115.1 Linhomoeus sp. GSCO2_2 | reverse complement strand
CATTGCTTAAGCACCTGCTATTTGCTCGGCATGATCTAACCGCGCTGTCACAAAGGCCAAGGTCGGTCACAGACTTCATCGCCGCCTTTGGTAATATACTCTTCGCACTCGAAATGGTTCAAGTGGTTGGTCGAACAATGTCAGTTGGTTCTTTGATATCTTCTTTGTTAGCTACGTAACCCTTTAGGTTATGACTATTGAAAACAAGCTGGCGCATCGATCATCTATGGCCGGTTGGGGTGGTTTGATTCCAACGACCATATCTGTGGGCGCCCTTCTGTACACGACTATAGGGTTTCTTGGTTATTCAACATATCCCATTATGACCCAGGTGTCAGAAAACTGACTTTCTTGGCAGCCAAGAAAGGAAAATTCTTGGCTGCCGTTCTTGGCTGATATTTCTCAAGAAAAATGCCACGTTAGCTCAACTCCAACTTTTGGCAAATTCTTGGCTGATCGGCAGTCTTGGCTGATGCAACCTTCTTGGCTGATGCCACCTTCTTGGCTGATGCAACCTTCTTGGCTGATGCAACCTTCTTGGCTGATGCAACCTTCTTGGCTGATGCCACCTTCTTGGCTGATGCAACCTTCTTGGCTGATGCAACCTTCTTGGCTGATGCAACCTTCTTGGCTGATGCAGCCTTCTTGGCTGATGCAGCCTTCTTGGCCGATGCAACCTTCTTGGCTGATGCAACCTTCTTGACTGATGCAACCTTCTTGGCCGATGCAACCTTCTTGGCCGATGCAACCTTCTTGGCCAATGCAACCTTCTTGGCTGGTTCAAACCATTTTGGTTGGTGCAACCTTCTTGGCTGGTTCAAACCTTCTTGGCCGATGCAACCTCCTTAGCTGATGATGGTCTCTTGGGTGATCGCAATTCTTGGGTAATGATGACAGGTTTCTTGCTTGATTGCAATTCTGGGTTGATGATGATCTGATCCTTGGCTGATTGCAATTCTATGTTGATGGTGATCAGACTTGTGGGCATGTCTAGGAGGGTCATGCAAGAAAGTTGACCTAAACTGAACAGTGTTGGAATTCTCTGGGCGGCAGTCTTTGCCTTGCAAAGAACCTGTGCCCGCTTCTCTACCAGAAGCTCTATTCACAGTACGACCACAGACAGAGAAAGGGGAGCGGGGAGCAAAGAAACTGGCGGATACTCTTGCTTATATACGCCACGCAACCACACGATGCTACGCTATTCTTAGCCCAGATAACGATACACTCCTTACCACATAACCGTGTGCTCAGCTAGGACAGAGTATCGAAATCTACAGAGGAGCAGACCAGCCTAGTCACCATTCACGTAGCTACGACACTACAAACAGACGGAGTGACTAACCAACACCAAAATAGCCTAGAATAGCTCGCCTATCGATCTGCCCATTTTCAACACTCCTCCTCAGATCATAGGCCGCCTTGACCTTGATGTTGCCTCTCTACAGCGCCAGGACCTCCTCGTCTTCGCTGCCACCTGCAACTTCTGCAGCCACGTTGGCTCTCTGCTGGCCTAACCACTTTTGTAGCTCCCACTGACGCCTGGACTTCGCTTCCAGCTGTTCTTGCCAGCTTGTCTGCCCTGCCTGATGAGGTCCAGCCATGAAGAGCTCACGCGCTTCTGGTGTCATCTTCATCTTCGCGACTTGGCACCCGAAGCGTGGCCACCACTCTGCTGCAAGACTCCTGGCTCCTCCTGGACTAGCATTCTTGGCAGTCTGGCTACTCTCGTTCACCTCCTGCACTTCTGCTTGCTTCTGCAGTTGTAGCGCCACCAGTGCCATCCTTGTCGTCTTGGCTGCTTCTTCCTCCATCACGCAGACGGAGTCCTCGCTCTCACGCGTTCTCCTCTCCCAGTTCCACAGCGCCGCGACGTCCTCCTCCTCGCCGAGGGGCTCCCCCAGGACATTCCGCTGCTTCAGCAGCCTTGTCGCCTTGTCGACGTGCTCTAAGACAGGTCCTCCCTCTTCCAGCCAACAGTCGTTTGACCGCCACTTCACCATCCACCAGCACGGCCGCGCCTTCTCGGACTGCTCGGCCACCTTGTTCCGCACCTCCCAGAAATCCTCTGGATTGGGAAACAAGTGAAGCAGAGACGCGCCAATTGCCAGCGCGATTGTAGCGAGGGCTCCGTTCTTCTTCACGCACGTAGTCGACCTCTTCCGCTGTGCGGTCTTCCCTGTCTGTCGTACTGACGATCTCCACAGGTCTGCTATTTCACCGCCGCCGAGCATTGAGCGTTCTGGGCCCATAACCTGTTGGAATTCTCTGGGCGGCAGTCTTTGCCTTGCAAAGAACCTGTGCCCGCTTCTCTACCAGAAGCTCTATTCACAGTACGACCACAGACAGAGAAAGGGGAGCGGGGAGCAAAGAAACTGGCGGATACTCTTGCTTATATACGCCACGCAACCACACGATGCTACGCTATTCTTAGCCCAGATAACGATACACTCCTTACCACATAACCGTGTGCTCAGCTAGGACAGAGTATCGAAATCTACAGAGGAGCAGACCAGCCTAGTCACCATTCACGTAGCTACGACACTACAAACAGACGGAGTGACTAACCAACACCAAAATAGCCTAGAATAGCTCGCCTATCGATCTGCCCATTTTCAACAAACAGTTGGTGTCATACTGGATTTTTCCGCTTATAAGCCCATGGGCTTATACGTGGTTTTGACACCTTCACCAGAGTAAAACTGGCGACACATATAAGCCCAGGGCTAATACGTGGCAGTCAACTTTCAGGGTGGATCCTTGTCTGTCCTATGGCAGTAACAAATTAGCATGAAATAAGCAGTTGCATTGGATTATTTAAGGTGCATTCGTTACCAAGTAGTTAAATCAACCTGCTATATGGGCTTATGTGTGGCAGTCAAAACAATGTATAAGCCCATGGGCTTATAAGTGGATGGGCTTATAAACGGAAAAATCCGGTACCTGTAATGCACACCTCTCAGGGAGGGGAGGGGGGACTGCAAGCTGTCTGTTTATAAAAAGATAGACAGACAGAAAAATAGAGTAAAAAGAATCAAGGATCTCTTAATTATATTCCACAAAAAGTGTGGACTGTATAGCGATTGTGCGCAAAAACAGAAAATTGGAGCAGATGGCGTTCGCGCGTGAAGCATCCGATTGCCAAACGGTTTTTTGCGTTGGATAGGCCTAGTGGTGGGGCAACCTGGACGACATATCGGGTCACGCTCTGGGGCCCCGCTGACGCGAAATTCAAAAATTTATTTTTTCAAAGTACTGAAAAATGGGTTACCCAAGGTAGAACTTGAGAAAGTTGCATATAATGGTATACACTATCTTTTGAAATGTTGTAGTACTCGATAGGGCCGAGGGTGCAAAAAAATGGACTGCTGCGGGACCCATTTTGGCGCCAAATTTGAAAAATTCGCGAATTTCAGCCCCGGCGCAGCTTTGATGGGCTGCTGTGCGAGCTAGGTAGCAGCTAGAGTGGCAAGACCACTCTTGTTGCTCCTTCCCAGATGTCCTCTATCGAATGAACTATGAATGGAGTAAATCGGCTAAAACACAAAAAAAACTTTCTTACACTGCGACTTTTTCAACTCCGGAGTTGAAAAATGCAATTTTTGCGTTTTGGTGTTTGTAGCGCTCGAATGCGTTCCCGAATAGTTCCAAAAGTAGTTGCAAACGATTCGACGCTTAAATTTGGTCTGCAAAATTTTTTTTTGAAAAATTTTCTGGGCTACAGTATCCCTGCCGCGTTACGCCAAGAATCTCTTAATTTTGGTTTTGAACAACCTAATTATAGAGCCACAGGCAAAAATTTCCCATATTCAAGTGCCGCAGGCAAAAATTTTTGCATTTTTTGGAGGGGCTTGGCGGGGAGGGTGGTAGGGGGGGGGGCTTTCTTGCCAGTGGGGAAGCCCCCCCCCCCTCACCATTACAGTTATGGTTGGCATCAACTACAAAGGTGAACCATGCAGTTGACTTGCATGCATGACTGGGTCATTTCTTCTAAGTCTAAGACTCTAAGGAAGTCCAGGAAACTCATGTGAGAAAGTTGAACTCAACTACAAAATTGAGCCAAGCAGCTGAATTGCAGGCACGACCGGGTCATTTCCTCCATGTCCAACGAAGTCTAGGGTACTGATGTAAGAAAGTTGAGCTCAACGACAAAATTGAGCTCAACTTCAAAATTGAGCCAAGCAGCTGAATTGCAGGCACGAATGGGTCATTTCCTCCAGGTCTAACGAAGTCCAGGAGACTCCTGTAAGAAAGTTGAGCTCAACTACAAAATTGAGCTCAATTTCAAATGAGCCTAGCAGCCGAATTGCAGGCATGACTGGGTCATTCCCTCCAGATCTAACGAAGTCCAGCGGACTTATGTAAGAAAGTTGAGCTCAACTCAAGAGTTGAGCTCAACTACAAAATTGAGCCAAGCAGCTGAATTGCAGGCACGACCGGGTCATTTCCTCCATGTCCAACGAAGTCTAGGGTACTGATGTAAGAAAGTTGAGCTCAACGACAAAATTGAGCTCAACTTCAAAATTGAGCCAAGCAGCTGAATTGCAGGCACGAATGGGTCATTTCCTCCAGGTCTAACGAAGCCCAGGAGACTTATGTAAGGAAGTTGAGCTCAACCACAAAATTGAGCCAAGCAGCTGAATTGCAGGCACGACTGGGTCATTTCCCCCAGGTCTAACGAAGTCCAGAAGACTCGTGTCAGGCAGTTGAACTCAACTCAAGAGTTGAGCTCAACTACAAAATTGAGCCAAGCAGCTGAATTGCAGGCACGACCGGGTCATTTCCTCCATGTCCAACGAAGTCTAGGGTACTCATGTAAGAAAGTTGAGCTCAACTACAAAATTGAGCTCAATTTCAAAGTTGAGCCTAGCAGCCGAATTGCAGGCATGACTGGGTCATTCCCTCCAGATCTAACGAAGTCCAGGAGACTCCTGTAAGAAAGTTGAGCTCAACTACAAAATTGAGCTCAATTTCAAATGAGCCTAGCAGCCGAATTGCAGGCACGAATGGGTCATTCCCTCCAGATCTAACGAAGTCCAGCGGACTTATGTAAGAAAGTTGAGCTCAACTCAAGAGTTGAGCTCAACTACAAAATTGAGCCAAGCAGCTGAATTGCAGGCACGACCGGGTCATTTCCTCCATGTCCAACGAAGTCTAGGGTACTGATGTAAGAAAGTTGAGCTCAACGACAAAATTGAGCTCAACTTCAAAATTGAGCCAAGCAGCTGAATTGCAGGCACGAATGGGTCATTTCCTCCAGGTCTAACGAAGCCCAGGAGACTTATGTAAGGAAGTTGAGCTCAACCACAAAATTGAGCCAAGCAGCTGAATTGCAGGCACGACTGGGTCATTTCCCCCAGGTCTAACGAAGTCCAGAAGACTCGTGTCAGGCAGTTGAACTCAACTCAAGAGTTGAGCTCAACTACAAAATTGAGCCAAGCAGCTGAATTGCAGGCACGACTGGGTCATTTCCCCCAGGTCTAACGAAGTCCAGAAGACTCGTGTCAGGCAGTTGAACTCAACTCAAGAGTTGAGCTCAACTACAAAATTGAGCCAAGCAGCTGAATTGCAGGCACGACTGGGTCATTTCCCCCAGGTCTAACGAAGTCCAGAAGACTCGTGTAGGCAGTTGAACTCAACTCAAGAGTTGAGCTCAACTAAAAATTGAGCCAAGCAGCTGAATTGCAGGCCGACTGGGTCATTTCCCCCAGGTCTAACGAAGTCCAGAAGACTCGTGTCAGGCAGTTGAACTCAACTCAAGAGTTGAGCTCAACTACAAAATTGAGCCAAGCAGCTGAATTGCAGGCACGACCGGGTCATTTCCTCCATGTCCAACGAAGTCTAGGGTACTGATGTAAGAAAGTTGAGCTCAACGACAAAATTGAGCTCAACTTCAAAATTGAGCCAAGCAGCTGAATTGCAGGCACGACTGGGTCATTTCCTCCAGGTCTAACGAAGCCCAGGAGACTTATGTAAGGAAGTTGAGCTCAACCACAAAATTGAGCCAAGCAGCTGAATTGCAGGCACGACTGGGTCATTTCCCCCAGGTCTAACGAAGTCCAGAAGACTCGTGTCAGGCAGTTGAACTCAACTCAAGAGTTGAGCTCAACTACAAAATTGAGCCAAGCAGCTGAATTGCAGGCACGACTGGGTCATTTCCCCCAGGTCTAACGAAGTCCAGAAGACTCGTGTCAGGCAGTTGAACTCAACTCAAGAGTTGAGCTCAACTACAAAATTGAGCCAAGCAGCTGAATTGCAGGCACGACTGGGTCATTTCCCCCAGGTCTAACGAAGTCCAGAAGACTCGTGTCAGGCAGTTGAACTCAACTCAAGAGTTGAGCTCAACTACAAAATTGAGCCAAGCAGCTGAATTGCAGGCACGACTGGGTCATTTCCCCCAGGTCTAACGAAGTCCAGAAGACTCGTGCAGGCAGTTGAACTCAACTCAAGAGTTGAGCTCAACTACAAAATTGAGCCAAGCAGCTGAATTGCAGGCACGACTGGGTCATTTCCCCCAGGTCTAACGAAGTCCAGAAGACTCGTGTCAGGCAGTTGAACTCAACTCAAGAGTTGAGCTCAACTACAAAATTGAGCCAAGCAGCTGAATTGCAGGCACGACCGGGTCATTTCCTCCATGTCCAACGAAGTCTAGGGTACTGATGTAAGAAAGTTGAGCTCAACGACAAAATTGAGCTCAACTTCAAAATTGAGCCAAGCAGCTGAATTGCAGGCACGAATGGGTCATTTCCTCCAGGTCTAACGAAGCCCAGGAGACTTATGTAAGGAAGTTGAGCTCAACCACAAAATTGAGCTCAATTTCAAAGTTGAGCCTAGCAGCCGAATTGCAGGCATGACTGGGTCATTCCCTCCAGATCTAACGAAGTCCAGCGGACTTATGTAAGAAAGTTGAGCTCAACTCAAGAGTTGAGCTCAACTACAAAATTGAGCCAAGCAGCTGAATTGCAGGCACGACCGGGTCATTTCCTCCATGTCCAACGAAGTCTAGGGTACTCATGTAAGAAAGTTGAGCTCGACGACAAAATTGAGCTCAACTTCAAAATTGAGCCAAGCAGCTGAATTGCAGGCACGAATGGGTCATTTCCTCCAGGTCTAACGAAGTCCAGAAGACTCCTGTAAGAAAGTTGAGCTCAACTCAACAGTTGAGCTCAACTACAAAAGTGAGACATGCAACAGAATTGCATATTTCCACATCTAGGGAAGTTGCTAATGTGGGTAAGAAAGATGAACTAAACTGAACAGTTGAGCTCAACTGCAAGGGTGAGCCATGCAACAGAACTGCATGCACGACTGGGGCATTTCTGCCAAGTCTAAGGATAAGGAAGTCCAGGAGGAAGGGTGAGAATATGGGGGTTGCCACATAACTCAATTCGCCGTTGCCTGCATGTACCTGCACCGATCGTGACAAAATTTTGGACACTTATATACTAATACGCTGGCTTTCGAATGCTGTATAAACAAACAGTCTCAACGCTGGAATCGGCGGAGAAAATTGACAAAATTTAAAATTGACATTATTTTAGCTGATGTCTAGTGTCAAACTTTTTTTCTAGCTCACGCTAGAGACGAGCTAAAAATTTTTTGCTGCAATATTAGCGATGCGGTGTCGTCGATGCCTCTCTCAAATGCAAGTGGTGTCCTCTCTCAAATGCAAGTGGTTTCAGCTCGATAGGTGCTGGCATGAGTGAGTTACCACCTAAACGGTGGCCGCGCTTCAAGATTTACAAAGCTTCTAAAATGATGAAATCCTTGTTATTCGACTGTAACTCCTCGTCATTTGGACACTATGCTCAAGTGAGCAGTGCAAATAAATGTGCTCGTCAAGACGAATGGATTCTGCTTGCCGCGCCATCCAGAATCTGTATTGGAGCAAGGCGCAGGCCAGTACACGTTTTCTGGACACTTCCAGAAATTGTATCCGCGCAAATGCGTGCAGGGGGCTTACTCCGGCCTGAGCAGGAGGTGACGTATGCAGTGGTGTGCTCACCCACTTACAATCTGCACTGAAACTCTGCTGGCGTCACAGTATGGCGAGTCTCAGATACGAATTTTGGACAGTGTAGCATCCAGAATCCATATATACGGATGTGGACAAATATGGAAATTGGATGTAATATATATACACTTGCCGCGCTGTGGCGCAGCGAAAAAATGATCAAAATCTGTGCAGAATCTGGCACCAAAACAGTGCGCCCAAATGTTGATGTTGCCGTTTTTTCGCCCGGCTGAAACATATCAAGAGCTCGGCGTGCGTGCGTACATACGTTCGTACGTACATACAGTACGTACGTTTGTCACGGTTGCTTCAGGCTTAATAACTCACTCGTCTGACGTCATAGGAAAGAGTTTGAGACATCGTCGGGTAGCCCATGGACTCCTCTAGCCTTCTAAGTGGTCGAAACTAAAATAGTTTTCAAACTCCGCGCGCTACAGTAACCCAAAGTTTCGTGTCGAATAGTAGAAACCACTTTCAAACTCATCGAAATTATTCCTTAGTGTAGCGTTCAAGCTTCTGAGTGTGAAATTGACAATAAAAAGTTTTGAAGTTGTGTGCAACAGACTACATACAGCATCAAGATCACGTCAAAACAGGAGATTTTGACTTTGCTATATTTTGGTACTCGTGCAACGCAGAGCGACAGTCTTGACATCATTGAAGAGCTCACTGCAAGTCAATATCGAATCAAAGTCATAAGTAACCCACGGTTTTGTGTAAGGTCCCAGATGTGGCTGTTTTTAAAGTTTAGTTTGTAAACATATATTCTTGCTATGAAGAATTAAACCCGGGCGACACCAATGTTGCATATCAAGACCACTCCAATAAGTATGGTCATGATCATGAGGAGAGTCGAGAGGTTACACGAAATCAGAAAGGGCCTCGCTACAAGCTCAGTACAAGTACAAAGCTCAAACCCACTCCGATTTTTGAAAAAGACTTGTTTGACACATGAGCTCACTGCCTTCCTCCCACTTAAGAGCTGAGCCAGATTTGTCTCCACCATCCTATAGTACTAAGAGGGCCCATATTAACCGAGGACCCAGATTTTCAAATTTTCCTCCAAACAATTCTTTTGTGCAATTTTCCAAAACTGGGCAAAATTGGCTGGATAGCTTAATCGGCCATAAAAAAACTACTGGGTGGAGCAATCAGCTCGAGTTTGCCACTGATGGATTCGTCTTGACGAGCACATTTATTTGCACTGCTCACTTGAGCAAAGTGTCCAAATGACGAGGAGTTACAGTCGAATAACAAGGATTTCATCATTTCAGAAGCTTTGTAAATCTTGAAGCGCGGCCACCTTTTAGGTGGTAACTCACTCATGCTCGCACCTATCGAGCATTTGCATTTGAGAGAGGACACAATTCCGCATCGCTAATATTGCAGCAAAAAATTTTTAGCTCGTCTCTAGCGTGAGCTAGAAAAAAAGTTTGACACTAGAAATCAGCTAAAATAATGCCAATTTTAAATTTTGTCAATTTTCTCCGCCGATTCCAGTGTTGAGACTGTTTGCTTATACAGCATTCGAAAGCCAGCGTATTAGTGTATAAGTGTCCAAAATTTTGTCACGATCGGTGCAGGTACGTGCGGGCAACGGCGAATTGAGTTATGTGGCAACCCCCATATTCTCACCCTTCCTCCTGGACTTCCTTATCCTTAGACTTGGCGGAAATGCCCCAGTCGTGCATGCAGTTCTGTTGCATGGCTCACCCTTGCAGTTGAGCTCAACTGTTCAGTTTAGTTCATCTTTCTTACCCACATTAGCAACTTCCCTAGATGTGGAAATATGCAATTCTGTTGCATGTCTCACTTTTGTAGTTGAGCTCAAGCTCAACTTTCTTACAGGAGTCTTCTGGACTTCGTTAGACCTGGAGGAAATGACCCATTCGTGCCTGCAATTCAGCTGCTTGGCTCAATTTTGAAGTTGAGCTAAATTTTGTCGTTGAGCTCAACTTTCTTACATGAGTACCCTAGACTTCGTTGGACATGGAGGAAATGACCCAGTCATGCATGCAAGTCAACTGCATGGTTCACCTTTGTAGTTGATGCCAACCATAACTGTAATGGTGAGGGGGGGCTTCCCCACTGGCAAGAAAGCCCCCCCCCCCCTACCACCCTCCCCGCCAAGCCCCTCCAAAAAATGCAAAAATTTTTGCCTGCGGCACTTGAATATGGGAAATTTTTGCCTGTGGCTCTATAATTAGGTTGTTCAAAACCAAAATTAAGAGATTCTTGATACTTTTTACTCTATTTGTCTGTCTGTCTATTCTTTTATAAACAGACAGCTTGCAGTCCCCCCTCCCTGAGAGGTGTGCGTTTCAGGTATGACATCGACTGTTCAGTTTAGGTCAACTTTCTTACATGACCCTCCCAGTAGCGGATCCAGGGGGGGGGGCCGTTGTGCGTCCGCCCCCCCCCCATTCGGCCAAACCGCCCCCCCCCCCAAGCCCCGCCCGAGAAAAAAAAATTGCGCGGCAGCACCTCCAGAGCAAAAAATTTTCGCCTGCGGCGCTATTTTATAGCACTTTTGTACCAAAATAGGTCAAAACCGGCCAAAATTTTTGCCTGCAGCGCTATTTTATATAACTTTTGTACCAAAATAGGCCAAAATCGGCCAAAATTTTTGCCTGCAGCGCTATTTTATAGCACTTTTGTACCAAAATAGGCCAAAATCGGCAAAAAATTTTTGCCTGCAGCACTATTTTGAAGCATTTTTGTACCAACATAGGCCAAAATCGGCAAAAATTTTCGCCTGCGGCGCAAATTTTTTTATGTGCTTTTATAGCATCTTGGTCCCCCCTGTGGCCTCGAAAATTCCGCCCCCCCCCCCATTCCAAAATCCTGGATCCGCCACTGGACCCTCCTAGACATACCCACGAGTCGGAATTGCAATCAGCCAAGGATCTGATCATCATCAACCCAGAATTGCAATCAAGCAAGAAACCTGTCACCATTAACCAAGAATTGGGATCACCCAAGAGACCTGTCATCATCAGCCACGAAGGTGGCATCAGCCAAGAAGGTTGCATCAGCCAAGAAGGTTGCATCAGCCAAGAAGGTTGCATCAGCCAAGAAGGTGGCATCAGCCAAGAAGGTTGCATCAGCCAAGAAAGTTGCATCAGCCAAGAAGGTTGCATCAGCCAAGAAGGTTGCATCAGCCAAGAAGGTTGCATCAGCCAAGAAGGTTGTATCAGCCAAGAAGGTGGCATCAGCCAAGAAAGTGTCATCAGCCAAGAAGGCTGCATCAGCCAAGAAGGCTGCATCAGCCAAGAAGGTTGCATCAGCCAAGAAGGTTGCATCAGCCAAGAAGGTTCCATAAGCCAAGAAATCCTGATCAGCCAAGAATGCCACGATCAGCAAAGACTCAACTCTCGGATTTCGGACATTTCTTGGCTGATCTGATTTCTTGGCTGATGTCGTCTTGGCTGATCGTCCTTTCTTGGCTGGGTCATAATGGGCTATGGGGATAACACAATGGATGTTGTGACCTTGAACCTGCCATCTGGATGGTATGTGAGTGACTCCTTCTACAGTAATCGCTGTTGCATGAACTCTCTCACTATTGCCTCCCTACCTCCCTCCCCCCCCTCCGCCCTTCCTCTCCCACCCCCCCCCCCCACCCTTCCTCCTACTCTCCCTCCCTCCCTCCTTCCCTCCTTCCTCTATCACTCGGAAAACTTCAAGATAGCTTTGGTCTTCAGGCTTTTGGACATGATAATATTGTCACAAATGTTTGGTCTATACATCAGCTATGGCTTGAACATCATGCCTACAGTGGACATGTTGTTTCCTTATGTGACAACGCGTTGGTTGGCCAAATGGCCTAAAACGCACCTGTGGTGCGAGTTGCTTTGGCGTTTCGCGAATGTTGTCATGTCACGTAAGTTTCTCAGCCAGCACAGTGTGTGACATAGCACCCCGAACGTAATTAACTGTCACAGTAGTTGCCATTCACTATTCAGTGTTGCTCATCCTGCTGATTCCCAGCCTAACTGACTTGATAAGTCTGGGCGGTCTATTGCCAAGCGGTCTGTGTGTATTCGTACTGCCAACACTCGCCTACTTGGCAGCTTTCGAGTTATTCTGGAGGGAAAACCAAGTTACCAAAGGTTCAACGTGGATATTCAAAGTGTCACTGCATATCGCGATGATAGCGCTTGGACTTCTGGTGGTCGTCTTTGGGACTTTCTATGGAGTCCGAAGCGTAATAGAGCAACATGGCGTATCAAATAGAACTCTTGTGACGTGACGCTTGCTCGAGGTATACCGTGAACCTAACAGGCTTCTGCTCTCCCTGCACTGTGTTTCAGAGTCTAAGAAAGTGGCCTTCTCTTCGTCACAAGCGTCGGAGTTCGAACCTAAATTTCGAACCTAAATCTGACCGGCGGGTGACAAAATTGGCAGTGCACCTAACACGTTCTATCCGAATTTGCGAAACAGCTGTTTGTTTCCCGTCAAAGTTCTCTTTGATGGCCATTTTGATCGGGATAGAAATATGGAGGGGGGGGGGGGAGGCGAGCGACGCACAGCCACAGCCACCGCCTTGATCCACTACTGCTGGCAGCGTTAGAGTCGAATGGTATTACTGTGATGTGACACCTGGAATCCAATTCGGAACTGCGTTTTCTTCGTTCGGAATAGTACTGTGTAGCGCGACGAATGAGGAGTCTAAACTTCATGGTTTCATGCCAGTGTCGCCTTTATTTCCGAGGCTGAGAGAACTGTCCACGTGGCGTGCTACCGCACCAGACAACCGTAAGCTAACTGAAAACCGTCTTTGCACACACTGTGGAATGGCGCAAGTACTGGTCAGTTCGCGGGACGCGCGACCGCAAAGAGCGGACGCGTCCCAGCTTACTGTGGGGGCGGTCGTTTCGAGAATGGGTTTTATCGAGTTACCTATTGGCCGGTGGGAGAGCAACGAAAGAGACAGAGAGAGAGAGAGAGAGGAGAGGTGAGCGTTACCAAAAGAAAGAAACCTAGAGTTGGCGGGGTTTGGCCAGAAGCTGTATGCAGACCGAGAATGCAACAACCACTTCTCTACCTCTAGCAGTAGAAAGGAAATGCCTAGAATTCGTCGCGAGCCGCTCAATGGTGGATGGTCTTTCTCCCTGGGACGCGCTACTTGGCGGTCCTGGGAGGGCAGGGACAGTAGTTGATCTCGTCTCCGGGAGGTCCGCGGGGTCCGGGTGGGCCGGGTCGACCGGGCGAACCAGGCTGACCCTGAAAACAAAGTGAAAATTGCAATGAATGATATCTTGATCCAACTAGAATTGTGCATGTTGTGCCAAATTCATTTGTTATGTTCCGTTACATCTTGCCATGTCATAATGATTAATTTTTTGGCTGTAATTTATTGATTGCGCTGGTTTTACGTTAGTATTCCCCCAATAATATGTCTGAAGCCGTACAGCGTTGCCGGGGCCTCCTGGGTTGCCCTGGGGTCCTGGGGCTCCCTGGTTGCCGGGCTGTCCGGGGGGTCCGCGAGCGCCCTTGGGTCCCACGCCACCGGGGGGTCCAGAGGGTCCGGGATCTCCTGGCTGGCCGCGGGTTCCGTCCTGGCCGGCGGGTCCAGCGGATCCGGGGTTGCCTGGGGTGCCCGAGTTGCCTGGGGGCCCTGGGGGTCCGGTGGGTCCGGGCCTGCCGGGGTTGCCGTCGCCGCCGGGACGGCCGGGCTGGCCTGGGCGACCCTGAGACAAGGAAGGAGACGCGTGAATCTTTTGGTCGAAATCTCAAGGCTTCCATACAAAGGACTTACGGGGTTGCCGGGGTTTCCGGGCTGGCCGGGCTGGCCGCGGGGTCCGGGCGGGCACTGCTTGCAGCCGGGGGCGGGGGTGGGCGCCACCCAGTCGGTCGGGACCTGTCCGGGAAGGCCGGGCTCGCCGCGGATCCCGTTGGGTCCGTCGGCGCCGTCCTGTCCGGGCTCGCCGGCCGGTCCGGCGGGTCCGGGCGGGCAGCGGTTGTTGGCGTCGCACTCTGGAATTGGAATTTTGGACTTGACAATTGAAATGATCGGCTTCAAAAGTAAGAGGGACACAACACTCACGGCAGATGCCCTGGACCTGACGGGCGAGACGCTTGTGCGGCTGGGTGGTCAGCTTGTCCCAGACGCTGTCCCCGAGCACCTGCACAAAGGGTGGGCATTGCATCTACACTGAGAGGGAATTCATTGAGAGTAGCAGCTAACCGCACCGTACTCTTTGTCGCTACATCATGGCACGAGTAAGAGCTACACAGTAAGTACAATGTACACGGTACGATGAAATTACCGGCAAGCCGGTCGAAGATATCTTTGTCTACAGTATACCTCAGGGTGGGTACGCAGCATGGGAAACTGAATCCTCTGGATTACTGTGCTTACACAAAAGTACCAGTGCCTTCCTCTGTTTCTCTGCCATCTACACAGCGTGTGAGGTTGTACATACCTACGGTACCCTTCCCTATTCAAATTCTCGAACCTGGAACTCGTCCATCTCCAGCTGTAGCTCGTTCTGGATGGAGCTGACGCGGTTGTACAGGTAGGGGACGTAGAGCAGCAGAACGGTCACAGCGAGACCCGAGAGGGCCGTGGCCGCGTGGGCTACGAACTGCGTCATCCTTCTCTTCTAGGTTTCGGAAATGCGCGACGAACAGAAGACAATGGGGAAAGTTACTGAGACAAGAAGTAGAGAAGTGTTGTGCTGGCGACACTGACTGGGGAGGGGAGAAGGCGGCGCTTTTACGCGCTCGGGCCTGACCTAATTTCCGACCGGTTTCCGAGGCGCGAGCGCGCGCGAGGCAGTGGAGCGTGGACGCGCTTCGTTGCGCCCGCGCGCGTGTAAAAGTAAGAGAAACGAGAAGAAGGAGCAGCGGCGCGAGAAGCGGCGCGACGCGACGGGCGCGCGAAGCGACAGTCTGAGACGGCGGAAAGCGAAAGTTGCCCAGGCGTTTCGAGAGTTCCCGTGATCGCTCGTGTTTTTGCGTCGCGTGAAACGAAACGATTGCCGACGAGCGACAAGCACCCGTTGTTTTGTTGGGCTGGAAAGAGAGTCCAGCTGGCTGCGCAACTCCCGACAGACACAAAACTCGGCACGGATCACGGGTCTCGCAATCATCGTTCCACATTTAGGTTCTGAGGGTTACGCAGTTTCACAACACATGCCCAAACGAAAGACATTGTTCAATCGTTGAAACGTGCTGTAGGTGCTGGCTAGACGCTCACGTATTCAGAAAAGGCACGACCGTTGCACGCTGCTGTCAATTTCAACCTCTGTTGTTCTAGTTCGCATGCCTTTGTTTGGAAAGCTGAGAACTCTCAACTCATTCGCCGTTTGTGGGCTGAATCAACGTGCGCGAAAGGTTAACAGCTCTCACATTTAACTCTGTCCGATACACGGCAATTTTGACATCTGGAATTAGCGCGTCAACAGCTGTCAGCAATCGCATCAAGTCACCCGAACTATGCGCCAGCTTTGCCGACTTTGCTATGCGGAAGCTTCAAATGTGGGCGTTTCCTAAACAAACCGTCGAATGAAGTGAGTAGGCGGCGTTTCCTCCAATCAACAAACCTTTCCATAGCTCCGGTGATAAAGTGCGGGTTTGTCACTCTTACAAGCGGTGGAGAACAGATATACTCGAACTGAACGTAAAAGTGAGAGGACACGATGCGCCTTCTGATTATCAACACAGCGGTGGCCCTACTGGCATTGTCGATCGTTACGGTCAGTGCGCATACCGTATGTATGTACAGGGTGACGGAATCGGTCTACAGTAGTTAGAAGAAGTACTCGAAAATCGCCATAAACTTCGTGGTCGCTTCACCAGGGTGTGATTTCTTTGTTGCCAAACAGTTATTACATACGCACCCATAATTCACAATTCAGAACGTCTGCTAACTTGTTCCACCACAGTGGTGCAAGTGCAACAGCACGTTATGTAAGAACGCACTCACAGAATGCATACCTCACCTTGTACCCTATATTTATTCGCATTTCTCTAGCATAACGCTTGCTGCATGCAACCGGCAGCTTACATGTGCACACACAGGAATCTACCGTGCTGACTCGCCAGCGAGGCGAAGAAATCGAGAAACGAGCTCGGGCCAATCACCAGAAGGTGCTGGAAGAACTGAAGCAGAAGTTCAGTGGCCTGAAGGATGGGTGCTACCCAAGACCCAGAGGTGGGCCACTGTAGCAGGAGCCCGACGACGACGACGACGACGACGACGACGACGACGACGACGACGACGACGACGACGACGACGACGACGACGACGACGACGACGACGACGACGACGACGACGACGACGACGACGACGACGACGACGACGACGACGACGACGACGACGACGACGACGACGACGACGACGACGACGACGACGACGACGACGACGACGACGACGACGACGACGACGATGACGACGACGACGACGACGACGACGACGACGACGACGACGACGACGACGACGACGACGACGACGACGACGACGACGACGACGACGACGACGACGACGACGACGACGACGACGACGACGACGACGACGACGACGACGACGACGACGACGACGACGACGACGACGGCGACGACGACGACGACGACGACGACGACGACGGCGACGACGACGACGACGACGACGACGACGACGACGACGACGACGACGACGACGGCGACGACGACGACGACGACGACGACGACGACGACGACGACGACGACGACGACGACGACGACGACGACGACGACGACGGCGGCGACGACGACGACGACGACGACACTGGCAGGCTGCCTGTGCGTGACTGGCAAGGACGAGAATGGCCGAGACGTCACCGAGCGCATCTACGTGGAGGCCGACTGCCGAGTGAAGGAGAAGAAGCAAGAGATGGGCACTCGCAAGCGAAAGCATCCCATGCGAGCCAAGCGCAGCGCCGGCCAACAGGAGTCCGGTGGATTTGGTCCCCGCGCCGTTCAAGCCGGGACGGAGGCCCGCAAGGCAGGCTGGCTTACGATCGGGGTGAGTCGGCTTGGAATTGTGTAACAGGCGATTCTCAACAGATCTGCACGCAGATGATTGTAAATTGATAAATTACAGATGGCTCTGATCGCGGCGGCCGTTCTGAGCTAAATCTGAGGCGTAGGCACAAGAAATGAGAAGAAGACCGTCG
Source organism: Linhomoeus sp. GSCO2_2 (assembly GCA_030248115.1). NCBI lineage: Eukaryota > Metazoa > Nematoda > Chromadorea > Monhysterida > Linhomoeidae > Linhomoeus > Linhomoeus sp. GSCO2_2. The sequence continues at coordinate 2,849 of JASAMZ010008089.1, read as the reverse complement.
CAAATTCCTCTACACCGAGTTTTCTTTGTGTTCTTGGCGTTCTGTCCCGTGCTAGTACGATCACCTACATCTTGTGTATCTTACCGCAAAACTCAGTGAGCGCCACTCGCGCCACCGCAACGAGAAACCCTCTGGGGAGGTGGTAAGGGCAGAGTACATCGGAGATTCAGAGTACATGACTATTCAGTGTGAATTGCTGTGTATGCTAATCTTCTTGACACTCCAACGACTGAGTGACTACACTTCAGTGACTCCAATGACTGGAGTTCGCAGTGCCACAGATGAATCACACCAACTACGTACATACATCAATACCAGCGCACCTACAGGAACACTTATGCACTATGTATGCGCAGTTCAAACTGTCTGCTGCGGCATGGGCTGGCAGATAAGAAGAGAGACTAGTGAAGAGGCCTCGTACTGCCATATTGTAGCAGGTGCACGCTTGCACTCCCGGGGTGTTAAACAATGATCGCTCAGATTCTATTCTATTCGGTCGTAGCAGTTGTCGTTCCTCTGGTAGCAGCAGAAGACATTGGTTCTTTCTTGGCGTCATATAGACCGCCGGATAAACGCAGCTCAGCCCTTAATTCTGTCTCAACTCAAGACGGTGGCTACTTGTTCGTTTCCACTCACGATTCGCGCGAATTTTATACGGAAATCGACTCGAAATCACACAGCAATCGCTTGATTTCCGTGAACGCGGCTAGCCACTACAGCAAAGACGAAGCCCTGTTTACTGCGATATTTTCAACGGAGAAAACCGGCACCTATTTCGAGTTGATGTTGCCGCATCCGTACGTAACCGAGCAGGAAGAAATCGATCTCAAGTTGAAGGAGTATGAATACAGGTGGGTCGATTCGACTTAGGGAGGCGTCAGCCGATTGCAAGCACTGGCAAACATGTACGTTCCGAGTAGTATGTAACTCTGTGTATGTGTAGCTGTGCGCGTTCATTGAAAGTCGCGGCATTGCTCTGCAAATGTAATGTAAACCTTAGCACCGGCTGTGCCACCGACTGGACCGCCACATCTCTTTCCACCTCTAGAGAGATGCTGATGACGGAGGGTTGTGTGTTCAAAAGTCCCGTCTGGTCCATTCCACCAAGGCCCGGTCTTATGGGCTTAGGCCAAAGAGTGACCAACCTGACGCAATTCACTGGTTGGCCATTTCCTCCAGAAATGGATCCATATCAAAAGGCCAATTATCAGTTGGCGTCGCTGTGTGGATTTGAAATGGAGGGAGACCCCAGAGCAATGGCGACGTGGATCACCCCCAAGATTAGGATGCAGAAGCAGAAATTCGTGTACGGGGTGTCATTGGAAGATGGACTGCGATTGGACGAGCTGTATCAATACCAGGTGCGCTTCAAAGTACTGTAGCAGATATTTTCAAATCTTACACTGAGGAAAGAACTCCGATTCTTGACCGGATACTCGTTGGATCACAAAACAAGCATTGGTGTACAGTAGCATTCCATTGTGCAAGTTTTGCGATGTATTCCTCCAGCAGTCCTGTAACTTCAGGGATACACAATGGTGAGCTTCCAACCGTACACAGTCGGCGACACTGTTCTCTGCTCGGCCATTTGGGAGGAAAATCTAAGCGACGTAACAACGCTGGTCACAATTGAAGATTCTCTCGAAAAGCTAGCGAAAATTACAGAAAACCGCGACCTAAAACCGCTGAAGATTTCCACGTATTTTGATTCAAGAACACAAACGTGGAAATACGTAATTCTATGGTCTACCCAGAAAATCGTGTACCCCACTGTGCCAGGGTTTTGGGATGGGCGTGAAATTCCAGCGGATTACTTGAAAGGTTCACTGGACGGGTGAGATGCATTACACTTCTTGCTGGCCGCTTTTCTGGGTCACATGTTGGTTGCAGCGGGTCCGGGTGGAACGCGTAAGCTCTGCTGAACAATGCACAAATCTCCTGCGAGCACCAATCATGGTACCAAATTACCAGTTTTATACCAAGTTCTCCTTCTTCCAGCTGGGGTCCAGGGGACGTGGAGCTGATCGAGTCGCACGTCCACTACAACATGCGCCAGCGCAACATCAACGCCCTGCAGTTGGCCCTCGTCAAAGACTCCCAATTGAAGTTCCACGCTGCCTACGGAGTCAAAGACTGGCGCACACAGGAGCCATCCCTCACTACTGATATCATGCAGATTGGCAGCGTGTCGAAAGCGATCTTAGGGGCGACCATGTTCCGTCTGATCGAACTAGGCGCCATTGGGTTGGAGGACAAGGTGTTTGGAGAGGACGGAGTGTTAGGGACGATCTATGGGTCGAAGCCCTACAGTCAGGACGTGTTGGACATTAGGGTCAGGCACCTGCTGGAGCACACCGGAGGATGGGGCAAGTACGGAGAGGTGAGTCGGTGCGCTCGTATTCACGCGTATCCTTATAAGTCAAGTTACCGCGGTAGGTACAAAGTTACACATTGAACAATCACAGATCTTCGAACTGATGACGGACGCGACGTTGGACGAGCTGATCTCCTACGTCGTCGACAACATACCCACAAGCGGCAGGGTCGACACCTACTATGCCTATTCCAACTTTGGCTACGGACTTCTGGGAACCATCATCGAGCGCGTCACTGGGCTCAACTTCAGTGACGTTGTCCAGAAGCTGTGAGTGAAGGAAGCGATGACGACAAAAGATGGCACCCAAGGTATACAGGGTGTCCCACGGTGGGTGTTTCAACTTTGATGAGCTCCCGCACGCCGCTGCGTTGACCGATTTTGCTGAAATTTTGTACGTAAGTACTACCAAGTGTAACTTAGACATCTGCAAAACATCAGCTCTCTACACTCATTCGCGCGTGAATCCAGTCCC
>JASAMZ010008088.1:0-31023 GCA_030248115.1 Linhomoeus sp. GSCO2_2 | reverse complement strand
GAGGTTTACGTCTACGACAAAACAGAAAGTTTCGACTTCCGTGTGATAAAATTTACCCATGTCACAACCTATTCCCCCAGCAGCTTGTCATACGGCACGTTTTATACTTAGTTGGTACCTACGGTACTCTAGAATATGCACCAACAAAACTGGGTTTTGGAACAAAATTAGACAGTTGCAAGAGTTTATGCTAAATCGGGGGTACTGTAACAGAAAATTGTTCAAAAACCTCTGCCGATTTTATGAAAACTATAGATTGAACCTTCTGAAGTACGGAATTACTTCTAAGAAGGAGTTTCTGAGGTGTACGGTAGAAGTTTGTGTGTCGACGCTACAGTAATCTTTGCTGTGCAGAATACTTTCGCTTCGGTAGAAAGTCCAGCTACATATCGACTGTGTGTACTCTGTGTAGTGACCCCAGGAGTCAGAATAATCCGGACGACAAAGAATTCGAAAATTCGCTGAATTTGTGACTTTTCGCCAAAAAGTTGTGAACTTTCCGGAACGCGCGTCAGTGATGTTGGCCAGAGGAAAGGGAGGGATCGGAAGAGATGGAAGTGGAGGCTCTACCACCAAGAGAACTGCCCCAAAGCAAAGAGAAGACAAGTCGAAAGAAGCGTAGGAATAGGATTCGCAATTTATGAAATGTGTGCACAATAAACCGTCGCTCTAGTGCCAGTCATCTACTGATGAGGTCGCGCTGGCACTTTGTAGCTGAGTCTAGATCTAGCGACCGAAACTCAGTTAACGCTTATCGCTTGTGAACTTTGTGTGCAAAATATAGAAATTAGGTAGCTAGTGATCGTGATACTTCACGTATTCAATTACATGCTTCACACCTAGAACATATTCCTCTCTCACCCCTCTGCCTTAAGGCACTTTTACATGAAATAGATGTTACGTCCACTTTCCGTACTTGTCCAGAATCCGCATATTCGGAAAAAGCTCCATGAGACTGGTTAACGAACAACTAGGCATCTTAGTTGTAGTAGAGGACAATTGTCAGCCTTGTACTGGCAGTGCAGCTTTTCCTCTTGCCCTATTGAGGACTTCGTATGAACCGCTACTGGGTTTCGACCTCCGTGCTAAAACAGACAAGAGATAAAGCGTACCTTTATTGTGTATAAAGCGTATATTGCTGACGTGTACAAGAGCCCCTGGCATGTTCAAACTTGTCCAAACACATTCAAACACGTCCAAACTTGTTTGAACATTGTCGTCGACACTGAACACGAGTCTGGCGTTTGTTTCTGTGAGGGATTATTACCGAGTAGTGAGACAAGCGACCAGTCAGCTTTGATCCGAGACAAGCGGAGTGCCACCCTGAAGGTCCCCTTCAGCGTTAAACTAAAGTCCGTTCAAGAAAGGCTGAGATTGGAGGTTCTTTTAGTCTGCAGACTTAGTGTTTCGGGAAACCCAAATGGTTTATGCTTGGTTGGATACCCCTGTCGGAGTGTGTTGGCGCGGTGCGTGTTTGGTCATAATCGCGAAACACGCGCCGGTTTGAGGCGCACATGAAAAATTCGAGGCTTTGCACAGGGTGGGCGATTTTGATAATTTTTACACCAGTTGTACTCCAAGGTGTCCTGAAGATTTATCAAGATTTTTCTTACTTCTGGAAGAATTTTTCTTATAATTTTTGTTTTTTAGTAAATTGGGTCATGTGAGATTTTTGGTGTCTAATCGACTTTTAGTCGACAGAGTATTCAACTAAATTCGTCTAAGGACGGGGAGGAGTGCCATGCGGGGCGTCTAACAATCTTGTCGTCTTGACAGACGTCGTATGAGCCGCCAGCGCCTCTCTACCCCGTGTGCTACAACAAACAAAAGATAAGCGTTTATAGCAGCTAAAGAGTCGCTTGTCATGAACACAAGTATTGCTCCCTGTGCAAGCGCCATTCGTATCGGCAACTTCGTCGTTATACTGCACGCTGCACTGCTTCGCATCGCTCTGACAACCCCCCCCCCCCCCCCCCCGCCCCACCACCCCTCTCCGGTTGGTGTCTTGCGAATCGAAAGATGTCGACGGTGAATGAATGACAGATTGGCACAAGTCAAAGGCTGAACAAAGTCAACCAAGTTATCAAAGCCAGGTGCAGGTATGTGGTGGCTTTGCGGAGGTTGTTTGGCGATATCCGTTTCGGTTACAAATTTGTTGCATACCTGTATGCTCGTCTACGCTAAATTCGCCAAATAGTGCCACCATAGTAATGCACGCCGCCAAATAGTGCCTACTAAGAGCCATAAGGCCGTACGCGCCTCGCCTAGCCCACTAGGTTTAGTGGCCCCGAAGTTGATTCGAGTAGAACTGAGTCTGGCGGTCTCTTCTCCGCGCGACAGCGAGGCGGATGAATATTGGTCGCGCGCTGGCGCGGCCTCCATAATATCAGGTGGCCTCCGTCCCCTAGAGACCCGACAGCAGTAAACAGTTTCAGATAGTCACTGCAAACCCTGCAATGCCGTGACAAGGAGAGCCCAGTATCACAAGATGTTTCCAGCTAAGCAGTTGTTAGAGAATCGACAATCCATTCAGTGATCACGCGAAGTGATGTTCCATTGATTTACAATCAAACACTGTAGCTATATTTCGGTCACGGCCTGTATGTACCCTGAGTATGCTTAGCATATGTGTGAATACATTCACCCTTTGCGGACCTTCCCTGCCACGATTGTGTGTGTATTAACGATTGATGTGATCTTCCAGAATTGTGCTGTCTGTGATAGCCGTTTGAACACCCTGACCCTAGAAAGGCCGAATTAGGTGGAGACATCGAAGGGTTCCCCAGCCACAGCCATAATGGGCCATACCAGAAAAGGGTTCCGCTCGTTCTGTAGGTTTCTGGCTAACCCATAGTACCCGGAGCCGCACTGGCCCCCGGCCGAACGAATTGGATTGAGCGCTGACGCGCTCAACCCGATACACAAGCAAGAAACCATCCCCTATTGCGTATTATGGGTAATGGCACCCAGACGGCGCCCTATTGCGTTGCGTAGTTTGGGTGGTTGCGCTTTCTGAGTGTGACATGTTACGTATATACTCGCCGCGCTGGGACGCGGCGAAACAACGGTCTGCATAAGACTGACAATTGTCCTCTAGAAGTAACAAGCTTAGAGTAAAAACTGGGTACCCGATGATGGTTGATTGGCATTGTATAGTGTGTCGTGCATTTGAGGAGTGTATTCCATAGAGTGTCAGAATAGTAAGTTGAGCATTTCTTCAGGGAGTATCGCCGCAGTCATCTCAAGTTTCCAGAGAAAGTTTGTGCCATTGTTGGGCATTCGATGCCTAGTATGGTGCATTGGTGGGTACTGATCCATAAATGGATCAGGAATGTTCGCCGCAGGTTCACTTTGGAATGAAGAGGGTCTAAATGGGACGACGCCCTTTTCTTTTGGGTCACAAATGCGGACGGTTACGGTACCATTGCTGTACATTGCAGAACCGCACAGTGAACAGAATTGCGGCGTTTCGTCTTCGATTGAATAGGTGGCAAAAACATACGTTGCCGGACACATCCATGGAAAATATTGCTAAGTTTTAGCCACTTGAAATTGCCGAAATCTGCCATGTTTGAGAAAAAACCTTGAAAATATCCATAATTTCGTGAATTCTAAAATCTGAAACTGATGTATAATTACTTGACATACTACACCCGATTCATCCACGCAAAGATATTTTGAATTTTATGTTGTTTGAAATTGTCGAAATTTGGCAATTTTGAGAAAAACCTTGAAAATATCCCTAAATTCGTTAATTATAAAATATAGAGCTATTTGCTAAATAGTTAGCAGACTATGCCCGACACAACCATGCAAAGACATTCTGAAATTTAACCTATTCGAAATTGTCGAAATTTGGGAATTTCAGCAATACCCTTGAAAATATACCTAATTTCGCTAATTAGAAAATCTGAAACTATTTGCTAAATACTTGGTAGACTATGCTCGATACATCCGTGCAAAGAAGTTTTGAAATTTAAGCTGTTTGAATTTGTCGAAATTTGGGAAATTTGACAAAACCCTCGAAAATATCCCTAATTTCGTTAATTATAAAATCTGAAACTATTTGCTAAATACTTGGCAGACTATGCTCGACACATCCGTAGAAAGAAAGTTTGAAATTTAAGCTGTTTGAAATTGTCGAAATTTGGGAATTTTGACAAAAACCTCGAAAATATACCTAATTTTGTTAATTATATTCGCTGAAACTGTTTGCTAAATACTTGGCAGACTATGCTCGATACATCGGTGGAGAGAAGTTTTGAAATTTAAGCTGTTTGAATTTGTCGAAATTTGGGAATTTTGACAAAACCCTTGAAAATATCCCTAATTTCGTTAATTATAAAACCTGCAACTATTTGATAAATACTTGGCAGACTATGCTCGACACATCCGTGAAAAGAAATTTTGAAATTTAAGCTGTTTGAAATTGTCGAAATTTGGGAATTTTGACAAAAACCTGCCAAGTATTTAGCAAATAGTTTCAGCGAATATAATTAACGAAATTAGGGATATTTTCACATCGGTGCAAAGAAGTTTTGAAATTTAAGCTGTTTGAAATTGTCGAAATTTGGGAATTTTGACAAAAACCTTGAAAATATCCCTAATTTCGTGAATTCCAAAATCCGAAACTATGTCACAAATTCATCGCGTCTTATGCCCTTTCCATTTCAGCAAAAACTTTGCCGATACGACTTGTAAATAAAAGTGTCATTTTCGACATTTTCATATTTTAATTGTAAATATCTCGAAATAGCGAAATTAGCAACAGAAACGGACAACGGCGCGTTACTCAGCGCATTCGACTCCATCGGGTGGCACTAACCGTCCTGTCTAGTTGTTCCGGACGGACACACACACGGAGGAACGAACAGACTACACTCTCAACCCAAATGATGATACTACACTCTCCTCTGTGACAGCTGCCCATCCCGGTGAGAAATTCCCCAAATTCCAGGTCTTCTGGGGGAGTGACCCAACGCCTAGTGTCAGACTGGACCCTCGGCCCAGGGCCCAGTGTGCCACTATGCAGAAATGTGACAGAAGGAACTGTATCACATGTCAGCAAACCGTAATCGACGACAAAAGTGCTGTCTTCATGTCCAATATCACCTGTAAGCGGTTCACACTAAGCGCTGCTGACTGTGAAGGTTTCGACTGCAACAGTAAAGGCGTAGTTTATCTGATATCCTGCCTGAAGTGTGGTATGCAATACGTTGGTGAAACCAAGCATAAAATAAAGACTAGATTCATGCAACATAGGCGTAACGTAACCAATGGTACCGCTGGTTATCTCTATGATCATTTCAGATCGCAAGGTCACGGCGCTCATCATATGAGCCTGCAAATTATCGATTTTCCAGGAACTTATGAGAAGAGTGTCCTGAGGTCTCACGAATCTCTCTGGATCAGACTGTTGAACACTGCCTGGTCATTTGGACTGAACGACAGGATCGATGGCTACGGGGACATTTCCTCAGGTATTTTGCCGCAAAATTCCAAGGGTAACCCATATTTTCAAATCAAAGTTCCCAGAATCTGGCAAAATCGAGGTCGAAATCGCCGTAAACGCGCTCGCAAATGGGATCTCTCTGCTTTGCTTCAACGTATCAATGAAATAGCAAATGGAGACTATCCCATGCGAGATCTTTTTAAATTCCTGTGCGGTTTGAGTAAATCCGGCAGGACTAAACTGTTCCAGTACGTGCAGACACCAGTCTCATCTGACGTAATTGATGCACCAGTCAAACTTGGAATCTTCGCTTTCATCTCCAGTCGTGCTGAGCAACGCGCTACCGTAACCCGGAAGGAGAAGAAGCTCATTGTCACGGCTAGTTATGTTAATTGCGGTATAGAAAAGATTTACTTCAATAGCCTGTTCAGAAAGCAAGAAGCCAGGAACATGTTGCCCTGTGATGTGTCCATTCCCAGGGTGCAAATCGCGTTCAGATCAGATGAACCGGTTTCCCTTCAGTTGATGAACTATTCCAAGGAGTTAAAAGGCTTCACACTTGACAAGCTGTCTCGCGGCTACTACAAGTGCCCCTGTCAGGATTCACCTCATGTTTACGCACCAGCTGGACACATTGTAACGGGTAACCTTGAGATTGTAACCAATTTTAAACTCAGGAAACTATTTAGCAAGGGTACCAAATTTCGAGAACCTAAAGGGCTTAACTGGCAGTTGGTTAGAACCGAAAGTGTCAAGATTGTTGATGAATTCGTCACAAAATTTGCCAAATTCCACAAATTTACCACAAATGTCGTTGCAAATTACAAAGCAACGATTTTGGAATGTTTATTTTCCAGAATTGACTTATTAGAGCTTCAATACGGTAATCAGGCAGTCAAATCCGTTCTGCAGGACGTTCAGTGTAAAAGCGAGTTGGCGTTTCTTCACGACAACTTCATTATCACCTGCGCGGACAAATGCCCCAACAATATTATCTTCACCTGCAAGAAATACTACATTGAAACTCTGTGCAAGGAAATGGGGATCACGCAAAATCAAAATGGTGAGTGGCAAATCGCTGGTAACATTACCTACATTCCCAGTACCGTAACCGAGGATAGAATCGTGCAAGACCACCATAGGATCGCCAATTCTCAGCCCTACGAACTTGCGGTAACTTCGGGCTTTGAAAAGATTCCTACCATTTTCGGAATTCCAAAATTGCACAAAAATCCCTATGGCTTCAGGTTCATTGCCGGTGCTGTATCCTATTTGCAAGCCATCCTATTCGTGCGCGCGCATAAATAGGATGCTACCTAAACGTGCGCGCGCACGTTTAGGATGGTCGGCTAGCGTCCTATTTGTACGCCGCAGTACATTACGCGGCGTCCGCTTGTATTAGCTCTGTCCTATTCGTACGCCACCTGTGAAAACAAGGCGAAACAGTAGGATAGCGTACAGTAGGTACATTACATACCATATCTATTGACCACCGACCACTCGCAGATGGTTCCAGGGTGACGATAGAAGCTAAAATAGTTTCAGTTTCAGTTTCAATCTCACTATTAGTATAGGTATTCATTTTTGTTTCAGTATCAGCTTCAGTTTCAGTAAAGAAGTTTTTGAGTTTCAGTTTCAGTTATTGAAACTGAGTTTCGATATTGAGTAGGCTACTCGCAGCTGTAAAGCGTATATGCCATCTTGCATGGATGCGTTGCTGAGTTGCTGATTACCATACATACATGTATGGTGCATTCCAAGGTTTTTCGTCATTGTCAATAAGCAAGGCGTAAATCAAACTATGTAAGATGAACCAAGCATATGCCTCAAATATGTACCAATCTTGCAACTAAAACTACTTTCAGTAGTGCGTACCAAAACTATTTCAGTATCACTAACACTGAAACTTTTCATGTAGTTTTAGTTGCAGTTTCAGTGTAACTATGTCTGGCCATTTAAGTTTCTTCAATGCAGTTTCAGTTTCGGTGAATTTAACTGAAACTGAAACTAGTTTCGGTTTCTATGCTCACCCCTGGATGGTTCTTGTTCGTGCATCTATGCAGTAGTTCTCCGATTGCCCATGGTTGGATCATTACTTATGTCTTCTCAGTATTCTGGTTGTATGTACTGTTGATGTATTATTGCTGAAATCACTTCACAGTTTTCTGCCAGTGTCTATAACTAAATTGAATCTGACGCAAATCTCATATTATGGGATTATTTATAGGCACAGAGGCAAACCACTGCTTGCATAGATACACTCTCAAAGCAAAGCGGCCGTGTTGTTCTGTACACGTACATACAACAGTCCAACTACAGAGAGCAGACGTACATAACTGTAGAGCTACTTTTTTCGCCGCGCCTCAGCGCGGCGAGGTGTATATATACGGTTGACAATGTCTGTCTGTGTGTCTGTCTGTGTGTCTGTCTGTGTGTCTGTCTGTCCGTGGCACCGAAGTAAGATATGTGGCATATGTGGTCAAGTAGAGTCGATGTCGCTGAGTACGGATCTGATGTCCGTTTCTGTTGCTAATTTCGCATTTTCGAGATATTTGCAATTAAAATTCGAAAATGTCGAAAATCGACTTTTTTGTCTGACGCGCTAGCCGCGAAATTTCTTCAGAAATGGAAGGAGCATGGACCGCGGATAATTTGTAACACAAAAGAAATTTTTTACAGATGTGGAATTTAATAGAAATACGCGATTATTTGTCAAAATTGCATAAATTGACTAAAATACAAAGTCATTTAATGACGAATGTGAATGCAGAAATAGAAAGGTCGTATGCCGATAAGAATTTGTGACATAGTTTTGAAGTTTTCCAAAATTGCAATTTCGAGATATTTTCAATCAAAATATGAAAATGTCGAAAATCGACTTTTTCACCTGATGTTGCAGCGGCGAAATTTCTTCAGAAATGGAAAGAGTATAGACTGCGGATAATTTGTAACGCAAGAGAAACTTTTTGCAAATGTGGAATTTAATAGAAATACTTGATTATTTTTCAAAATTCCATAAATCAACAAAATAGAACGTCGTTTTTTGACGAATTTGAACGCAGAAATGATAAGGCCGTATGCCAATAAGAATTTGTGACATAGTTCTACAGTTTTGTTAAATTCCAATTTCGAGATATTTAGAATTAAAATTTAAGAAAATTTCAAAATCGAGGTTTTCGCCTGATGGCCAGAACAGCTGTTTATTGATGGATGTGCACTCGGAAACAGAAATGCGTATGCTGAAAACAGGAATTCGCTCGCACCAAACTTTTGGCAAGTTTTTTTGTTGGATGTGACGTTTTCACACAGGTAGGAAACATCAGATAAACGGCGTCGTATCATGCCGATAACATATAGCGAACGCGGCGATATCACTGAGCTTTAGATCAGCTGTACAGACAACCGTATCGTGGGGATAGCTGCACTTGGCATTAAGGTACACATTCTCAAGACACTTTCTCCAGATGCGGCTAACGATGCGTACAAAGTTCACTATGCTGTTCACCAAAATTTGACAGACACAAAGTATAGGTTGAACTTTTTACACACACAGCTTGTTTGGTATTGCGATAATGTGGGATCGCAATTTCCAAAACTTGAAAACTGGGTAAGTAAAACTGGTTACACCCAGTTAAAATAAACACCGTAAAACTGGGCAGAATAAGAAAGAGTAAGCGTACAAATAGAACGTTACCCCGCTGTCCTATTCGTGCGCGCGCACGTTTTGGATGTCCTGTTTATGCGCGCGTACGTTTAGGACACGCGTACAAATAGGATACAACACCGGTGCTCGTAATTGCAGTATTATGCCCATCTCTAAAATGTTGCACTTTGTTCTCTCGCATTTGCGCAGTCATCTTACTGTATTACTGTACTGTACTGTACTGTACATACTGTAAGGTGGTCAAGGGTAGAACGGGTGTGCACTGCTATTGGTCCATTCAGAATAACAGCAAAGTTATAAATGATATTCTTTTGGGACGGAATAAAATTGTTGAGGCTAACAGCTACAATTTTAGCACGCTTTTTACCAAATTGGAACACAAAGTTGTTTTCGAAGAGCTGTATTCTCTTGCTGACTTGTGTTTTCGGAACAACGGCTCCAGAAAATATTTGGCAGTTCGCAAAAGTGGTTGCAAAATGGAGAATACACCAAAACCGTTGCAAAAGTGTTTTTACACAAATTGCACCGAAAACGCTCATTTTGCCTATTTGCAGGCTGAGGACGTCAAGTACCTGATTCAGGTCAACATCTCCCACTCCTTTGTTCGCTTAGGGGACTGCACTTTCAGACAAATCAAAGGGATCAGTATGGGTGGATCCGCTAGTCCCACTATCGCTGACACGACGCTCAGTATGCTCGAATTCCATTGCACTATGGATAACAGGAATCGCGGTAAGATCAACAAGTTAGGCTCGGTCTATCGTTACATCGACGATTTGCTGTGTCTATCCACCACTGATGCCGATTTTCGCGCCTGTGCAACCGAAATTTACCCCGCTAGCATTCCTCTTGGTCACAGTTCAGGGGGTGATCAAGCTTGTGTCTATCTAGACTTGCTTATCAGTGGTCAAATAGATCGAAAACTGTCTGTGTACGACAAGACGGACAATTTCAATTTCAATGTAGTGAAATTTATATTCGCTGACAGCAATGTTTGCTCTGCCATTGGCTACAACGTTTTCGTGTCTCAATTAATCAGATTCGGCAGAATTTGCACAAAAATTGACGATTTTGTGATAAGATCTCAAAAACTGGTTCGAACTATGGTTTTACATGGCTTCTGTAGGGACAAGCTTAATTCTAAATTTCTGAGTTTTGCCAATCAAAATACCTGCATTATGACCAAATTTGATTGCAGCGCTAGAAAGGACTTCGATCGCATTGGTGCGCGGAATTTTGCGTAGTTTCTACCCGCCGTTTTACTTCTCCTGTTTGAATCTCACGTCTTCGAAGTGCGCCTAATTCGTGCTACCGTAATCGCAATTCACCGTTTGCTTTGCGCCACCGTAATCGCAGTTTGCTGTTCGCCTGTACTATCTCTTTCCTTCGCGTGACCCCCCGCTTCGCGTGACCCTAGCAAAATCAGGAGCTGCACTTTTATTTCTTAATTGCGCGCGCGTGTTGTAGCATAGCAGAATCGCGCAAAAAAGTGCAGCACTTTTTTCGCCCGGCCTCAGCCGGGCGAACCCTTACGAGAGCTTATCGTGCGTGCGTCTGTGCGTGCGTGCGTCCGTCCGTCACGCTCTTATATCTCAGCGTTGGAAAGTCGTAGGAAGGCGATCTTGGACTTTATGGATAGGTCTCGACTCACTGGTAATGTTGCTAAGAGACTTCGAAATTCAAAAGTTTGAATTGCGCGCGCTACAGTAACCCGAAGGTTCAAACTGAAAACGGCTCTAACTCGCTCGTCTTACGTCGTAGAGCGGCGCGCGATAGGTCAAGTAAAAGGTCTCGACGTGCGCTTTCGTTTGGCATTAAAAGTTTTCTTAATTACGCAAACACGCAACACGAAAAGCGACATTATCGCGTTTTTAACGCAGAAATCGCTCTAACTCGCTCAGCGTGCGTCGTACGGAGACGATCTTGGGTTGGTTTGATAGCTCTCGACTCACTGATCATTTGTTTCTTATTGCTCAAAACTCAAAAGTTTGAATTTCGGGAGCTACAGTAACCCAAAGGTTTAAAACGCAAAACTTATCTAACTCTCTCGTCTTCCGTCATAGAGAGACGATCTTGAGTTCGTTGAATAGGTTTCGGCGCACTGATAATTCCGTTAAGAGAAGTCGAAATTCAAAAGTTTGAATTGCGCGCGCTACAGTAACACGAAGGTCCAAAACGTAAAACGGCTCTAACACGCTCGTCTTACGTCGTAGAGCGGCGTGCTATAGGTCAACTAAAAGGTCTCGACGTGCTCTTTCACTTGGCGTGAAAATTTTGTTAATTACGCAAACACGCACCACGAAAAGCGACATTCTCGCGCTTTTAGCGTAGAAATCGCTCTAACTCGCTCAGCGTGCGTCGTAGAGAGACGATCTTGAGTTGCTGGATAGCTCTTGACTCACTGATCAGTTGTTCTTCTATTGGTCGAAACTCAAAAGTTTGAATATCGCGAGCTACAGTAACCCAAAAGTTCAAAACGCAAAACTTCTCTAACTCGCTCTCTTACGTTGTAGAGCGGCATTCGTTCGACCGTTTGAAAGCTTAACTTGAGGCAGTTGTTGAACGGTCATTCCTAAAGAAATACTTTTGTTTTTTTAAACCCTTGTCTTACGAACAACTTTGTCTGCTAAAAAAATTAATCCCGGGCGATCCCAATGTTGCCTTGCAACAACCGCTCAGAAATGCGTGTGTCTTGCTCAAAAAATTAATCCCGGGCGATACCAATGTTGCCCTGCAAGAACCGCTCAGAAAGCAGCGTGTCAGAAGTAGCGCATGAATAGTGGACTCCGGGCGGGCGCGCGTCATATCGGAAAGGCTTCGAAATACTTTACAAAAGTATCCACTCTTTTGCTCTTCCACTTTAAAATACTCACAAACCACTCTGTATTAATAAAACAACTCAACTTTTTTAAAACAGCTTGTTATACTCCACAAAAAGTGTGGAGTATATAGCGTTTGTGCGCGAAACGCAGAAACTTTGCCCGTCTGGCGTTCGCGCGTAAAGCGACCGATTTCCAAACGGTCTTTTGCGTTGGGTAGGCCTAGTAAGTGGGCAGGGTGGACACCAAACGGGGTCACGCTGCGGGATCCCATTGGCGGGAAATTCAAAAATTTAAATTTTCAAAGTACTGAAAATTGGGTTAAACAAGGTAGAACTCGAAAAAGTTGCATATAATGGTATATACTATCTTTTGATATGTTGTAGTGTAACTGGCGTCAGCTATTCGGAGGACTACTGTAGCGGAGGTGACGCGAGAGTGGGCGTCGCGACTCGAGCGAGCGGAACGGGCAATCGTGCGAAGGGCATTCACCAGGACGATCGGAACATTCCTGACTTGCTTCGGCCCGAAGCTTCCAGAGACCGTCTGAAGGCCGCTCCCTATGCTTAGGCATGGGCCGAGCGCAGAGGCGGGCAGGATGAGTGAAACGTGTTGCTGGTTCTTTCGGGTAGAAGCTTTCGGTCGTCGCTAGTGGCGCGCGTGCGTACATAAGGTGATCGAGAACGGCTCGAGGTCAGTCAGTCGGTAGTCAGTTTCCGGATAGCACTCAATCAGTTTCCAGTCAGAGTCAGAAAGTGAGAAGACCCGAAGCCTTGGAGAAAACCTGGAGAAAACTTGGAGAAACTTGGAGAAGTCGAGCAGGAGCTCGAGGGAGGACTGACTGACGCCGAGTCGGCCGTCGTGAAGTTCGGTTTGTGTAATCGCGTTTGTGTCGCCATTCGTATCTTCGCTGTGTGCTCGTGTAATCGCCTTTTGTACATAACTTTCCTAAACTCCTGCGTACCACACACAAATCGGCTGCTTCAGTAGGAAATTTATCGACTGCAGATAGGAGTGGGTCCACAAAATCGACTGCAATTGCTAAGAGTCCATCGGCTGCAAATAGGATCAATCATTAATAATGAAATAAACTCAATACGCACAAATCGGCTGCAGATTGGATTGCGTTAGCTAGCAAATATCGACTGAAGTTCGCACAAGTAAAGGAAACACAAATCGGCTGCAACAAACGTAGGATAATCATGTAATACACTAATTAATTACGGTAATCAAGTTGTTGCTTCGTTGTGAATACTCTGTCCGTACTCGTGTCGTGTGTGCTAGGTATTTCGTCTTCCTTCCTCCTGTAACACCGGCCGTCGGACCCCTGTGAGCGCTTATGTACGTCCATCTCTCGACAACCCAAGGCCGGACTGTTACATTGGTATCTGCTAGGGGAGGCGGAGTCGTTGGGGAAGCCTCCCACATCCGCCTCCAGCGGAAGCGCTCCGTACGTAAGTTGCCTGCGCGTACTTGTGGTCATTGTTGCGTTGCACGACGGCATTGTCGTCAATTACGAGTTACGGTAGACTGGCGCTTTATGTCCTCAGACCTCAGAGTCCCTCTCATAAACGCACGCCTTTTCCGTAATCCCGTGTGCCGCTGTAGCTGATTGCGCACAATTGATCTTGTGTGGCCGTTGTCGCCCTCTGTTTTACAATCCGAAGTTGGCGCGGATTTCTCAATGGGCAGTCAAGTTGCTCTTGCTTGCTTCCATGCGTGCCCCATTGCTCGATTAGCGCTGCGCTCATCCAGATAGGCGTAAGTTAAGTTGCAAAAGACGCGAATTTGTGGAGGTCCGTCGCGGTAACTGCCGTGGTAAGTAAGTTGCCAATTCCATTCACCAGAGTAGGGCCGCGACGCTTTGGATTGGCGCAATTCTCCTGCTGAGTGAGACGTACACTACCCCAGTGCTTAACGGGA
The DNA here is from genome assembly GCA_030248115.1 of Linhomoeus sp. GSCO2_2. Lineage (NCBI taxonomy): Eukaryota > Metazoa > Nematoda > Chromadorea > Monhysterida > Linhomoeidae > Linhomoeus > Linhomoeus sp. GSCO2_2. The sequence continues at coordinate 17,165 of JASAMZ010008088.1, read as the reverse complement.
TATATCTGAAAGACTGTTAGTCGGATTTGTAGGCTTCGCAGCCCTGCCTATGGCGCAATTTGCTCCGCAACTCTCTTTGGCGTGAGGTCGCAGAAATTTTTGCCAGTTTCACCAATTTGTGTCGCGCAATTAATGCCCACGCAGTGTTTTGCCTCAGTCTATAGGAAAGGACACTGTAGCGTCAGCTTTGATGGCTAGAACAGAGGTTGAGGTTTCCAGCAGCAATGGACTTAGTCTTCCAGTTCCTCTGTTTGACGGCAGCGCTTCCAATTTTGACGAGTGGTGTTCAACTTTCTTTCGTGTCAAGGAGGCGCTAGAATTAAGTGATTCAGCAGCCCTACGGCTCGTTCCATGTCTTCTTAGAGGAGACGCCGCTGTCGCCTACTCAGCGCTTGAGGATTTTCAAAGGAGCACGCTGCACAGTTTAGTGTCCCACTTGAGAAATGCGCTCCTACCTGAAGAAGTGGTTCAGCAGCATAGGACAGAGTTGGCAAAGCGTAAGATGGAATCAACTGAGTCGGTCGCAGCTTTTGCAAGTGACATTCAGAGGTTGATAAAACTTGCTTACAGCGGTAGGGTCAGTGACGACAAGTCGTTAGACAAGCTAACTAGAGACCTGTTTCTTCAGAAGCTGAGGTTGCGCATTAGGAAACAGCTGATGTTTGTTGAGCTTCCAGACTTTCGAACCGCAAAGCGAAAGGCGCAGTTAGTTGAGTCACTCCCAGAGCTATTTGACGATAGATTTGACGAAGGTAGAATTCAATCTGAGGACATCTTCAGTGGTTCGACTGACAGCTCAATCAGTACTAGCCTTGGAACACATGTGTTTAACTGTCAACTCGCCAAGCCGTCAAATGGTGTCGGATTTGATTCAGTTGATCTTCCAGTTTGTGGAGCCAATGCCGTAGCTACTTCCCACCGCAAAATGGTAGTCTCGCAGCCATTGTGTGCATCTGACAGTCGGACACCTTCACCAGTAGACAGTGAGATTTCATCGTTGAATAGTCCAGCTTTGGAGAACAGTTTGGTGACTGAATACTCTAGTTTAGTTTCTGAAGCCGTTCCAGAGATTGAGATCCTCCTACAGCCCGCAAGTGAGTCTTCTGATGTAGAACCCAATGTTGTTAGGGAGATGTGTGAAGTTACCGTAGCCAGCTGTCATTCTTCTGCAAATACTTTGAAGTCACCGCAAGTCGCTTTGAATGACGAGCAATTAATTGCGCATGTGTCTGTCTCCATCGCTGCGCTGTCTGCATACAGTATCCTGACCGCGCTCTTAGACACGCATTACAGTAGGCAGGTGCCGCTCTCTGTTTGTGCGACTGCGAACTCAAATGGGTACTTTGCCGAGTTTGAAACTTTGCCTTCTTCTTCGCGTTTGCGAAAGTGTGCCAAGCGTAGAGTATTTATCCACAGACGTTGTCGTCGAGCTGCCTTTGTGGCGCGCAAGAAACGTAGAAATACAGTGTGTCGAAAACCCACAAATGTGAGAGTTGCCGCTGCGCAAAGTCTGAATGACAGAATTAGGTTGTGTCCAGCGACTGATGATGTGAGTAAGCCGAGCTGCTGCGAAATTGAGTTTGATGCAAATGGTACGAGTGAGCAAAGAGTTTTGCGCAACTGTTTGAACTTAGTTGAGCTGCTGTGGGTAGCATGTGCGCAGAAACGACTGAAATTGTGTTTGTTCTCATTGATGCGCTTGAAGCTCGTGTGCAGTGCGGTTGGCTTATGTGTAAGGGGGGGGGGGGGGGGGGGGTAAGCCCCCCCCCCCTAGCCGAAAGTGTACCCCCCCCCATACCCCCCCCAGGTACCCCCCTCCCGCCTTCCCCAAAGGACCACCCCCCCTAGAATTTCAAAAAATTTCGCCTGCGGCGCTTAAAAATAACAAAAATTTCGCCTGCGGCGCTATATTTTGGACGTTTTTGACCAAAATTAAGCGATTTTTGGCACTTTTTGGCCTATTTTTGCAAAATTTTCTTATTTTTTGGTACTTTTTTGGCAAAATTTTTAGGTCATTTGACCCCCCCTCCAGGGGCCTCAGACCACCCCCACCCCGAATGGGTCCTATACCCCCCCCGACCCCCCCCCCCTGGCCGGTTGGCGCTTACACGTATGGTTGGCTTAGTCCTTTTGTTTGCCACATCACAGCCTGACTGTTCGTCAACTTTGGCAGAGACCAGTTTTGGACAGACTCATGTGACTAAATGTCGCACCACACTGTCATTCGCCTCGTGCGCACGTCTGGTCTGCCCCTTGCTCGTTTCGTTCGCTAGTCATCTTCACCACTGCCTGATCTCCATTCCGCTGAGGCAGACCCATCACAAGTGGCCGTGGCGGTTGAAACCTGGTGACTCCACTTGCGCTAGCGCGCTCTCCGCCTTGTCTCGATCTCCATTGAATCTGCTTCCGTTTGCTTTTCTTTGAATTCAGAATTGCCAGTTGTCTCGTGAATGACCGATGTCATGCATGGCTCTGCGGCTTGTTCTATGTTGTCATTGCGCTCTTAATCACAATAGGAATATGGTGTGAATTCAAGCCATTGTTTGGGGCGCTGGAACTGTTTGGTTTGCCAACGTTGGTCGATTTGCGCTCTGTTTGCGCCGTATACTCAGTTCGTTGGATGTTGTACTCCCAATTTGCAGTCATCCGTAAAGCTAGAGCTAAGCTTGCTGCATCAATGCCGCGATTCCTAAAAATTAATTTGGAGACGAAAGGAAGTTCACCGAAACAGAAGACAAATATGGTGCTGCTTTGGGCATTACGTGAAGTGAATGCTTTTAGTCGAAAGATGGCCCTGCCTGCTTTCTTTCTTCCTGCGCATTTCGTTCTGTCTGAGTTATGTCTCCCGTCTGATGCGCATCTTAGAGGAACGGAATTCATTTCTTTTGCGAGCTACCTGTCCTCCTTACTTAACGAATTAGCACGCTTGGCCGCTTGAAGGGCAGTTTTGCCATGTCGCGGTTCTCTATTTTGGTCGTATTTTGGTCGTATTTTGGTGCCTGATTTGCGCAACTGTTTTGTCAAAGTGCACTTGGCTAGTCGCGTGCTGATGCGCCATCGCGCTTGCTTTGCTTTGCCCATTTAACCCATTATTTCCGTTTTAGAAATCGTGTCAGTGTGCTTAGAAAACATGAAAACCACAAAAACTATCGCGTGTTTCCATTTCAGAACTCAAGTCTTGAAGCTTCACGCTCTACAGATTCTGTCTCCCACTACAAGGGCTACGCCCATCACCACGCCCATCTGCCCGTCACCGCGTAGGAGGAGCCGGATGCAGAACCGGACGAATGCCCATGAGGCAACGTGGTACAACGACGGCAGTGGACCTGTGGTGTCTTGGACTGGATGGTCGCTGTGCAGTGAGTGTACAGTTCCGACTTTCAGTTACCTATGTCGTCTGACGTCGCGATGTATTAGTAGGCAACTATGTAACCTTGCCTAGAAGTGTGCCTAAAATGTGACTAGGCATGTCGTCGTTTGCTGATGTCAATACGGTATGTCACGTTGCATTTCTTTTCCTGCGTCGTTAATTTATGCCATCGCAATGTAATCGTTGCAGTCATGCTTCGTACCCATCGCCGGATGCTTCCCACCGTAGGCAGTTACCCCAATATCCAGTCCGTTAATCCCTCGGCGCGTTCCTATCACTTATTTTGCTAATTGATTGCCTGCGCACAAACGTGTTGTTGCCGTGTTTGTTTTTTGGTTTGTTGGTGGTGTGTGAGTGCACTGTTATTGCATTTCGCTCATCAAATGTCCGCGCTTCGAGGAGATGTAACTGGTGACCAATTAGCCGCGCTTGCTAGTAGGTAAGTGTCGCTAATTCCCCACAAGTTTGGAAGTTCAGCAGTGCAAAGTAGATTGTTGTCACTGTAACGCCGCATTAGCAATGCGTGTCACAGCCGCTGTATGTTGTGTGCGTTGCGCGCGCGCGAAGGTAATTAGTGTCTCCCTAGACGTACCCTCCATTCCTGTTCTGTCCATCGCGTTGTGTCGTTCCTTGTCATTCCTATGATGCTCTACGTCGCCTCACCCGGTAAGTTTTAGCGTAAGTCTTAGGTAATAAGTAGTGTTAAAGTTTCCAAATTTGTACCTGAAGGAAGTGCTCTTCTTTGGAGCTCGGACTCGGGTTTTCGCATTTGTTGAGTCGCCAAATTTGAGCAATTCCTTAGGTTCAATTCCATATTCCCGCGCGTCAATTCCGGCTTTACATATTCCATCAACTGTTTGTTGTGCGTGTATAGGACAGCGTTGTTGGCTGCTGCTCTTAATATGCATGTAAATCTACGCAAAAAAAGGTGTCGTTGCAGCACGGCACACTAGGTCATTGTTTGGTATGTGCGTTGTTGTATCGTCGTTGCTCTATTGCAAGCTTCTTCTTAGGTTAGTTGTTCTGTCCCGTATGCTCCATACTGGCTATGTATGATGATATTGGTAAGGCCGCGCGCACATGTACTCAAACCACTGCTTCTCCCGCCGATCTCATTCACTGTTCCGATTGGTGTTCGCTATTGACTCCCCTCCTTCCCTCGCTCTCTCCCTATTGCCGCTACATTGCGCCAATTTGGGCTCTGGCAACATCTCTAATCCTGGCTAGTCTATGTGGACCTCTTCAAAGGCCACTTTGGAACCCTCTTGAGAGCTCAGACTCTGCACTGGCTATGCGCTTCTAATGGCCCCTTGGCAATGGTCACCTGGATTCCCTTGAGCTGAGACTCTGCGACTTGCTTTGCTTTACAGACTCTCGGTCTAGCCTGGGCCTGGCTTTGCTCTAGCAGGCCTGTCGGATCCCTCCACAGTGTCCCTATGGTGCTGCGCCTGTGCCTACTGGCCAACCTGGACGCCATTTGCTGCTGCTTCTGTGCTACTGCATTAGACTCCCGTGGAGCCGTGCGACCGTGGAGACCCTCAGCAGTGGCCAGCCCTGGACTACTACTTCCCGCTGTTTGACTCTTGGTGAGCCGCAGTGTAGCGATGGTCACTCCACTTGGTCAGTCTCAATCGCCTCTTTGGAGAGAGTCTCTGAGACTTTATGAGGTCGAGGAGATGTAACTGGCGTCAGCTATTCGGAGGACTACTGTACCGGAGAAGGACTACTGTAGCGGAGGTGACGCGAGAGTGGGCGTCGCGACTCGAGCGAGCGGAACGGGCAATCGTGCGAAGGGCATTCACCAGGACGATCGGAACATTCCTGACTTGCTTCGGCCCGAAGCTTCCAGAGACCGTCTGGCGGCCGCTCCCTATGCTTAGGCATGGGCCGAGCGCAGAGGCGGGCAGGATGAGTGAAACGTGTTGCTGATTCCTTCGGGTAGAAGCTTTCGGTCGTTGCTAGTGGCGCGCGTGCGTACATAAGGTGATCGAGAACGGCTCGAAGTCAGTCAGTCGGTAGTCAGTTTCCGGATAGCACTCAATCAGTTTCCAGTCAGAGTCAGAAAGTGAGAAGACCCGAAGCCTTGGAGAAAACTTGGAGAAAACTTGGAGAAGTCGAGCAGGAGCTCGAGGGAGGACTGACTGACGCCGAGTCGGCCGTCGTGAAGTTCGGTTCGTGTAATCGCGTTTGTGTCGCCGTTCGTATCTTCCCTGTGTGCTCGTGTAATCGCCTGTTGTACATAACTTTCCTAAACTCCTGCTTACCACACAACAATCGGCTGCTTCAGTAGGAAATTCATCGACTGCAGATAGGAATAGGCCCACAAATTCGACTGCAATTGCTAGAGTTCATCGGCTGCAAATAGGATCAATTACTAATAATGAAATGAACTCAATACGCACAAATCGGCTGCAGATTGGATTGCGTTAGCTAACAAATATCGACTGAAGTTCGCACCAGTAAAGGAAATACAAATCGGCTGCAACAAACGTAGGATAATCATGTAATAAACTAATTAATTACGGTAATCAAGTTGTTGCTTCGTTGTGAATACTCTGCCCGTACTCGTGTCGTGTGTGCTAGGTATTTCGTCTTCCTTCCTCCTGTAACACCGGCCGTCGAACCCCTGTGAGCGCTTATGTAAGTCCATCTCTCGACAACCCAAGGCCGGACTGTTACAGTAGTACTCGATAGGGCCGAGGGTGGAAAAAATGAATTGGATCGCTGCGGGACCCATTTTGGAATTGTCCCATTTTGAATTGACCCATTTTGTTGTTTGAAATTGTCGAAATTTGGCAATTTTGAGAAAAACCTTGAAAATATCCCTAAATACGTTAATTATAAAATATAGAGCTATTTGCTAAATAGTTAGCAGACTATGCCCGACACAACCATGCAGACATTCTGAAATTTAACCTATTCGAAATTGTCGAAATTTGGGAATTTCAGCAATACCCTTGAAAATATACCTAATTTCGCTAATTAGAAAATCTGAAACTATTTGCTAAATACTTGGTAGACTATGCTCGATACATCCGTGCAAAGAAGTTTTGAAATTTAAGCTGTTTGAATTTGTCGAAATTTGGGAAATTTGACAAAACCCTCGAAAATATCCCTAATTTCGTTAATTATAAAATCTGAAACTATTTGATAAATACTTGGCAGACTATGCTCGACACATCCGTAGAAAGAAAGTTTGAAATTTAAGCTGTTTGAAATTGTCGAAATTTGGGAATTTTGACAAAAACCTCGAAAATATACCTAATTTTGTTAATTATATTCGCTGAAACTATTTGCTAAATACTTGGCAGACTATGCTCGATACATCGGTGGAGAGAAGTTTTGAAATTTAAGCTGTTTGAATTTGTCGAAATTTGGGAATTTTGACAAAACCCTTGAAAATATCCCTAATTTCGTTAATTATAAAACCTGCAACTATTTGATAAATACTTGGCAGACTATGCTCGACACATCCGTGAAAAGAAATTTTGAAATTTAAGCTGTTTGAAATTGTCGAAATTTGGGAATTTTGACAAAAACCTTGAAAATATCCCTAATTTCGTTAATTATATTCGCTGAAACTATTTGCTAAATACTTGGCAGACTATGCTCGATACATCGGTGCAAAGAAGTTTTGAAATTTAAGCTGTTTGAAATTGTCGAAATTTGGGAATTTTGACAAAAACCTTGAAAATATCCCTAATTTCGTGAATTCCAAAATCCGAAACTATGTCACAAATTCATCGCGTCTTATGCCCTTTCCATTTCAGCAAAAACTTTGCCGATACGACTTGTAAATAAAAGTGTCATTTTCGACATTTTCATATTTTAATTGTAAATATCTCGAAATAGCGAAATTAGCAACAGAAACGGACAACGGCGCGTTACTCAGCGCATTCGACTCCATCGGGTGGCACTAACCGTCCTGTCTAGTTGTTCCGGACGGACACACACACGGAGGAACGAACAGACTACACTCTCAACCCAAATGATGATACTACACTCTCCTCTGTGACAGCTGCCCATCCCGGTGAGAAATTCCCCAAATTCCAGGTCTTCTGGGGGAGTGACCCAACGCCTAGTGTCAGACTGGACCCTCGGCCCAGGGCCCAGTGTGCCACTATGCAGAAATGTGACAGAAGGAACTGTATCACATGTCAGCAAACCGTAATCGACGACAAAAGTGCTGTCTTCATGTCCAATATCACCTGTAAGCGGTTCACACTAAGCGCTGCTGACTGTGAAGGTTTCGACTGCAACAGTAAAGGCGTAGTTTATCTGATATCCTGCCTGAAGTGTGGTATGCAATACGTTGGTGAAACCAAGCATAAAATAAAGACTAGATTCATGCAACATAGGCGTAACGTAACCAATGGTACCGCTGGTTATCTCTATGATCATTTCAGATCGCAAGGTCACGGCGCTCATCATATGAGCCTGCAAATTATCGATTTTCCAGGAACTTATGAGAAGAGTGTCCTGAGGTCTCACGAATCTCTCTGGATCAGACTGTTGAACACTGCCTGGCCATTTGGACTGAACGACAGGATCGATGGCTACGGGGACATTTCCTCAGGTATTTTGCCGCAAAATTCCAAGGGTAACCCATATTTTCAAATCAAAGTTCCCAGAATCTGGCAAAATCGAGGTCGAAATCGCCGTAAACGCGCTCGCAAATGGGATCTCTCTGCTTTGCTTCAACGTATCAATGAAATAGCAAATGGAGACTATCCCATGCGAGATCTTTTTAAATTCCTGTGCGGTTTGAGTAAATCCGGCAGGACTAAACTGTTCCAGTACGTGCAGACACCAGTCTCATCTGACGTAATTGATGCACCAGTCAAACTTGGAATCTTCGCTTTCATCTCCAGTCGTGCTGAGCAACGCGCTACCGTAACCCGGAAGGAGAAGAAGCTCATTGTCACGGCTAATTATGTTAATTGCGGTATAGAAAAGATTTACTTCAATAGCCTGTTCAGAAAGCAAGAAGCCAGGAACATGTTGCCCTGTGATGTGTCCATTCCCAGGGTGCAAATCGCGTTCAGATCAGATGAACCGGTTTCCCTTCAGTTGATGAACTATTCCAAGGAGTTAAAAGGCTTCACACTTGACAAGCTGTCTCGCGGCTACTACAAGTGCCCCTGTCAGGATTCACCTCATGTTTACGCACCAGCTGGACACATTGTAACGGGTAACCTTGAGATTGTAACCAATTTTAAACTCAGGAAACTATTTAGCAAGGGTACCAAATTTCGAGAACCTAAAGGGCTTAACTGGCAGTTGGTTAGAACCGAAAGTGTCAAGATTGTTGATGAATTCGTCACAAAATTTGCCAAATTCCACAAATTTACCACAAATGTCGTTGCAAATTACAAAGCAACGATTTTGGAATGTTTATTTTCCAGAATTGACTTATTAGAGCTTCAATACGGTAATCAGGCAGTCAAATCCGTTCTGCAGGACGTTCAGTGTAAAAGCGAGTTGGCGTTTCTTCACGACAACTTCATTATCACCTGCGCGGACAAATGCCCCAACAATATTATCTTCACCTGCAAGAAATACTACATTGAAACTCTGTGCAAGGAAATGGGGATCACGCAAAATCAAAATGGTGAGTGGCAAATCGCTGGTAACATGGGTGGCGGGATGGATCACATTTAAAACGGCACTCATCACATATAATTCGGGAGTTGGCACATATAAAACGGGACTGTCACATATAAATCGGCACTACCACAAATACCAAACAGTTGCGCATATAAATCGGCACAATCACATATAAATCGGCACAATCGCATATAAATCGGTACTATCGCATATAAATCGTGACTTTCACACATAATCGGCCGCTCGGCGTGTCTGTTCCCCTGCTTACAGAGAATCGGCTGGCACACGAACTAGAGTGTTTGTGTCAGCAAGCGAGCGCTTGTGTGTGTCTGGTGACCAGGCAAAATCCGTCTTCAAAGTGCAGGTTGTCGCAAGCGTTAGCTGGGAAGGGGCACAGCCGGCCTAAGCAGGAGGCAAAGCATATGGGGGAGTGTGCATCCCACCAAAAGTTTGCACTAAAACTCGGTCGACGTCGCGCCTGGCGGGTCGAAAACTGAGGCTTAGCGCGACCACCAACTTCAGGGCGCGCTCCGCGCGCCCTGAAGTCGGTCACCGGTCGCGTTAAGCCTAAGCTTCGACCCGCCAGACTGCGACGTCAACTGACTCTTGTGCATGGTGGGCGCAGGGCGAGCCTAAGCATAGCCTGATTTGGAAGGAATATTCTGTGTCTGAAAGAAATGTCAACGAAACGCGAGACGGCCATTGCTTCAGGCATGTAATCTAATGCAATTTACAGTTTGACAATACCCAATAGAGGTGCAATCGGTTTATTTTAGCGGCCGCTGCCCATTATGAACGCGTTTACGCCTACAAAAGCATTAATATGCGCTAGTACCCAAATATACCGTAAATACTCTGATAAGCCCCCCTCCCCTTCTTCAACTTCGACAGCATGCTCTACAAAGCGAAGATGAAGAGGGGGGCTTATTGGAGTATTTACGGTTAGTTCTATGCACAAGGCAACCGTAAATACTCTGATAAGCCCCCCTCCCCTTCTTCAACTTCGACAGCATGCTCTACAAAGCGAAGATGAAGAGGGGGGCTTATTGGAGTATTTACGGTTAGTTCTATGCACAAGGCAACCGTAAATACTCTGATAAGCCCCCCTCCCCTTCTTCAACTTCGACAGCATGCTCTACAAAGCGAAGATGAAGAGGGGGGCTTATTGGAGTATTTACGGTATGTGCAAGTACCAAATTATATGTGCAAGTACCGATTTATATGTGGAAGTGCCGCTTATATGGGCAAGTTCCAGAATATATGTGGAAGTACCGATTTATATGTGACGTGTCCCGTTTTATATGTGACCCGTCATTTTCCCCAAAGCTGCTGTGGCAAATTAAAAGCGCTAGTGGCCATTTAAAAGCGCTTCGTGACTTTATTAGAAGCGCTAAGCAATTTTTTAAAAGCGCCCAAAATCCCCACCCCAAAACCATTACCTAATGGGGGAAAATGACGGGTCACATATAAAACGGGACACGTCACATATAAATCGGCACTTCCACATATATTCTGGTACTTGCGCACATAAGCGGCACTTCTACATATAATGTCGCTACGTTACACTGCGCGAATACGGTGCAACTCGGTTTCCCCGCTTATCCGCCTATTAGAGACGCGTGAGCAACTACCCCAGTGGTCTAGCGGTTAAGACGACGGACTGAAATGGCCATGGAAGGAAGGAGACGCGGGTTCGAATCCAGCTTGGGGTCTTCAACTTTTGCTTCCCTCTCTTGCGCGACGCGCCCCTCTAGCTCTCCCTCCCGCTCAGCTTAGGCGTAGTCGCGACATATAAATCGGTACTTGCACATATAATTTGGTGCTTGCACATATATTTCGGTACTAGCGCATTAGGTGGGTGGCGGGATGGATCACATTTAAAACGGCACTCATCACATATAATTCGGGTGTTGGCACATATAAAACGGGACTGTCACATATAAATCGGCACTATCACAAATACCCAACAGTTGCACATATAAATCGGCACAATCGCATATAAATCGGTACTATCGCATATAAATCGTGATTTTTACATATAATCGGCCGCTCGGCGTGTCTGTTCCCCTGCTTACAGAGAATCGACTGGCACACAAACTAGAGTGTTTGTGTCAGCAGGCGAGCGCTTGTGTGTGTCTGGTGACCAGGCAAAATCCGTCTTCAAAGTGAAGCATGTCGCAAGCGCTAGCTGGGAAGGGACACAGCCGGCCTAAGCAGGAGGCAAAGCATATGGGGGGAGTGTGCATCCCACTAAAAGTTTGCACCAAAACTTGGTCGACGTCGCGCCTGGCGGGTGTCAGCGGAGGCGTAGCGCGCCCACCAACGTAAGGGCGCGCTCCTCGCGCCCCGAAGTCGGTCACCGGTCGCGTTAAGCCTAAGCTTCGACCCGCCAGACTGCGACGCCGACTGACTCTTGTGCACTGTGGGCGCAGGGCGAGCCTAAGCATAGCCTGAACTGGAAGGAATATTCTGTGTCCGAAAGAAATGTAACGAAACACGAGACGGCCATTGCTTCTTCACATATGTAATGTAATGCAATTTACAGTTTTACATTACCCAATAGAAGTGCAATCCGTTTATTTTAACGGCCGCTGCCCATTATGAACGCGTTTACGCCTACAAAAGCATTAATATGCGCTAGTACCCAAATATATGTGCAAGTACCAAATTATATGTGCAAGTACCGATTTATATGTGGAAGTGCCGCGTATATGCGCAAGTTCCAGAATATATGTGGAAGTACCGATTTATATGTGACGTGTCCCGTTTTATATGTGACCCGTCATTTTCCCCTGGTAACATTACCTACATTCCCAGTACCGTAACCGAGGATAGAATCGTGCAAGACCACCATAGGATCGCCAATTCTCAGCCCTACGAACTTGCGGTAACTTCGGGCTTTGAAAAGATTCCTACCATTTTCGGAATTCCAAAATTGCACAAAAATCCCTATGGCTTCAGGTTCATTGCCGGTGCTCGTAATTGCAGTATTATGCCCATCTCTAAAATGTTGCACTTTGTTCTCTCGCATTTGCGCAGTCATCTTACTGTATTACTGTACTGTACTGTACTGTACACACTGTAAGGTGGTCAAGGGTAGAACGGGTGTGCACTGCTATTGGTCCATTCAGAATAACAGCAAAGTTATAAATGATATTCTTTTGGGACGGAATAAAATTGTTGAGGCTAACAGCTACGATTTTAGCACGCTTTTCACCAAATTGGAACACAAAGTTGTTTTCGAAGAGCTGTATTCTCTTGTTGACTTGTGTTTTCGGAACAACGGCTCCAGAAAATATTTGGCAGTTCGCAAAAGTGGTTGCAAAATGGAGAATACACCAAAACCGTTGCAAAAGTGTTTTTACACAAATTGCACCGAAAACGCTCATTTTGCCTATTTGCAGGCTGAGGACGTCAAGTACCTGATTCAGGTCAACATCTCCCACTCCTTTGTTCGCTTAGGGGACTGCACTTTCAGGCAAATCAAAGGGATCAGTATGGGTGGATCCGCTAGTCCCACTATCGCTGACACGACGCTCAGTATGCTCGAATTCCATTACACTATGGATAACAGGAATCGCGGTAAGATCAACAAGTTAGGCTCGGTCTGTCGTTACATCGACGATTTGCTGTGTCTATCCACCACTGATGCCGATTTTCGCGCCTGTGCAACCGAAATTTACCCCGCTAGCATTCCTCTTGGTCACAGTTCAGGGGGTGATCAAGCTTGTGTCTATCTAGACTTGCTTATCAGTGGTCAAATAGATCGAAAACTGTCTGTGTACGACAAGACGGACAATTTCAATTTCAATGTAGTGAAATTTATATTCGCTGACAGCAATGTTTGCTCTGCCATTGGCTACAACGTTTTCGTGTCTCAATTAATCAGATTCGGCAGAATTTGCACAAAAATTGACGATTTTGTGATAAGATCTCAAAAACTGGTTCGAACTATGGTTTTACATGGCTTTTGTAGGGACAAGCTTAATTCTAAATTTCTGAGTTTTGCCAATCAAAATACCTGCATTATGACCAAATTTGATTGCAGCGCTAGAAAGGACTTCGATCGCATTGGTGCGCGGAATTTTGCGTAGTTTCTACCCGCCGTTTTACTTCTCCTGTTTGAATCTCACGTCTTCGAAGTGCGCCTAATTCGTGCTACCGTAATCGCAATTCACCGTTTGCTTTGCGCCACCGTAATCGCAGTTTGCTGTTCGCCTGTACTATCTCTTTCCTTCGCGTGACCCCCCGCTTCGCGTGACCCTAGCAAAATCAGGAGCTGCACTTTTATTTCTTAATTGCGCGCGCGTGTTGTAGCATAGCAGAATCGCGCAAAAATACAGCGGTAATGTACGTGTATTTCGTTCAGTTACATCTGTTAAAAAGGTAAGGGGTTCTGCTGTCAGGCGTAGTATTCAAATTTCGCTCTTTGGGGGGGGGGGCGTGATTGTATTATATTGCTCGTTGGGTCGAGTTCATTGGATTACATATGGTACACCACAAATTTCCAACAAATCACCATTTTGTATATATTTTCACTATTTCAGTGGGAAGCCTTCGAAATTCCGGAACTCAACAACTTTGCGCATTTTGGAACTGGAAGAGAACAGTACGTGTGCGCAAATTCGACAGCGCTTCAATCTCTACAAGTTTTACATGGATTTGGAGGCTAAGAAACGCGCTGGATTGCGTGGCGACAGTATAAGCGAACGCTTCAGTTCCGCACTTAGAGTAAGAGTTGTACTTTGTGTTACTCCTGATGTTGCGTAGAACGGGGGTTGACTCTACTTAGCCTCGCTCTTGACACGTGAACGTTTGCAAATTGTCCATTGCGTGGCATTTACTGCACCTATTTCTGTATTGTAGAATACTATCTTTCAACCAGCCACCCCCGATAATTCTTTCCCCAACGCTATTGTCTGTGGTTGTTGCTGCCTTGTGTCTAAGCGACCTTGCTTCTCCCCACTGAATGGCTGATGATACTGTAGATCACGGTTTTCTATTGTGCTGCGTACCTTAATCGGCCGCATAATGGTTGTTCAGTCAAGTAATCCTATTGGTGCATCATGATGCGTCATGACACAAGCTTCCTGGTCCTGGCATAGGGTCTAATCTTGGCGCGTAGAATGTCAACTGAGAGAAATTTTCAATGTGCCACGAAATACAAGCCGTCCATTGGACGCAGTATGCTCCACAGGTGGTGAGAAGCCATACCCTCAAAGACCCCACCGTCGCTTCCTAACTAAGCAGATCGCGAAAAAGAATGCCGAATTCGTGATCGCTATGGGCTAAAACCGCAGATTGACGTACTGACGTACCTGCAACGCTCCCCAATCTCTAACTCACAGATCTCAGAACTCCAACTTTCAATTTGCTACTTGTCAGAACGCTTACACTCACATTTCACTCTGTATCAACGTCTGTAGCACTCGGTCTCGGCCGGACAACACTCTACTAGAGCTCGGCGTATGTACGCAGGTGCGTTCGAATCTGTTTTGAAACTGTCTTTCTCAGGTGTTCCTCGACCGCGTTGTTCTGAGCGTTGGCGGTCGGCGTGACTACAGCAAAACGTCATTTCTTGATACACACTGAAGCAGACACAATGAGACGAGGAACTGTAGATAGACGTACTCTTCCGCCAATAAGGACAATCACACACCACACGTCCACAATGGAGCCACGGAGAAATAATGTGCCAGCACAGGCAAGACGTCCTCATTACCAACCGAAACAGAACTTTCCAATCCGCAACACGCCGCTCTTTACGGCAACGTTCGCGCTAGAACACAGAGACAATAGGCCCTCTTTCAACAGTCGCTGAAAACAGCTCAGTGAACAGCACGAGACAAAGCAGCCCAACGAAACTGTTAAGGTCACTGGTGATATTGATCAACGGCTTGGACAAGTACAACAATCGCGTCATACACCTGCCCACCAAGGACCTCATTAATGACTGCCGCGGCATCTTGAATTCGGTGGAATGAGCGCCTATGAATCCAAGTAATTCGTTGAGGAAATTCATTGAGCCGAATGTCATGAAGACGCTGACACACAGCAGATTCAGCCCTACAGTACCCACGAGCAAGCCGAGGTGTCGATTGAGGGCGACGCGTCGTTTGAGCAACTCTTCATCGCTCAACCCCAGACCATTGCCACTGGCAAAGTCTGCGTACTGAGAGCGGATAATGCGAGAATAAGTAACAGTTGTCGCCAAAAAGAGCGATCAGAATAGCCGTCAGAAAGTAATGGGGCGAGTAGCTGAAGAACCAGGGATGTTTGAGACGGTCAGCTAACACGAAATTCAACAGAAACGACGTCGCGTAGATGGCCATGAGGCCGGCAAAGCACGCGATCATTAGGCCAATGGGTCTTTTGGTGCCGGATCAGCCAGACCTCCCCTCTCATCATCATCAACGCGCGCTCCCTGGCCAACAACAGAATGGTCAACTGATTGATAATCCGGGTAGACGAAGGAGATCTTGTAGAGCCTACTCAGGCCCATCCTGCCTCCCGTCCAGAATGGGCAACCGTGCAGCGACCCACTTAGGGCCTCCTTCAGATTGGTCGACTCGACAGCCCAGGGCGCTGTTCACAGGGTCGGTGGTGGCCTCCAGCAGGTGGAACACCATGACGTTCCTATTCACTGACTCGCGCTTCAGACAGTGGCGAATGATGGCGCTGAGAGAGCGCACCCCATCATACCCGGTGGACTGAACAGGGAGACGTGGAACTTCGGCAGCGAGAAATTTTCTATGAGATACGACTCAAGAAAGACGATTTCCGACTGGTGCCATGAGATCACTCTAGACTCCGACCGGTAGCTATGTGAGTAGTTTGGACAAGAGAAGGGAGGGTGGCTTTCGAAAAATAAAACACCGTTTGAAAGCGCAGAGAGCAGTGGTAGTTCATGGAGGCATGCAAATTGCCATGAAGCCACCACTTAATCAGTGGCTTGTCTTTAGGTCTTTGCCTCAGAACTTTTTAGTAGTCCATGACAACGCCATCTTGACGTGGTGACCAGAGACGCTCGCAATTCCTGAGTTCTTCCCACAAGGCAGTTGAATTTCCCATATGAACAGAGGTGTTGGTCACACAAGAATGGATCAGGCATTTGAAGGAACTGATGAAATCCCTCGACCTGAAGTGTGGTTTACTTCACGAGCAAATTGACGTTTGACACATCCAGTCTATCGTAGAATGAGGCTATGACACTGTCAACACGTCCAATGTGCGGTTGAGGTATTTTGGTGCGTTGTGCCGGCTGCCGATTTTAACAGCCAGCTTGGCGTTGTCATAAATCCTGAATGAAATCTGCATTGGAGAACAGGGTGCCTCTGACAGGGTCTCTCTAGAGTGTTTCCCACTGAGACCCTTTTCCTCTGCCAGTCCACGCTGTTGAAGTCAGCAGTTGCAGAGCAAGTCATTAATATCGCCAACAGGGGCAGCACGGCAGAAGTCTTCATCTCGCCTGCTTCTCTTGCTACGATTTGCTCTCAAACCCGAGTTTCAATGGTCCAGTAGCCGGCGAGTTGTGGGATGGGCCTGTGGGATGGATCTTTTAGAGACACCCTATTGTATGATGTACTCTGTGTGTTAGCCGCGTGACCGATTACAGGAAGTCCGAGCAGCCATTCAGCAGACCTACCTGCTGTCACGCGAGGCGTGCGCCGTCTCTACATTTGTTCCAGAAATGGGTTTCCGGCATTTCTTCGTGTGTATTCCCTAGGCTTTGTGACTCTCTTCCGGCTTGTGATATCCTCTCTCGAAGCTTGCGCTTCGAAAGTTCGAAACTTCGCAAGCAAACGAAGCTACATAGCTGAGGAGTTGTCAGGATTTCTCAAGTGTTCCTCATCCTCAACTGATTGAGACGTAAATGATTCGTATTCATGTACATACATACTGCGTGACAACGTCCACGCTCAACCCGCTGTGTACCTGTGATGCTACAGATTAAGGCCGCGTCGGTTGCAGTGACATCTTGCAACGTCAGTTGTCTGTTATCCCCTGACGAAGGGTCCGTTGAGGGCCCGAAACCGTGCCGACACGGCCACCTTCCTCAAATTCGTAACTAAGAATTCCAACGGCACACCTTCGCAGTGTGGATTACTACAATCGATTCAGATGCGATTTGCATTGGCTCTCCAGCTGCCCATGTTGGCAATCACCTTGGCGGCGCCCGATACATCCA
>JASAMZ010008087.1:0-22784 GCA_030248115.1 Linhomoeus sp. GSCO2_2 | reverse complement strand
GGGTATAGCATTGGCATGTGCGAATGATGCAGGGGTCGTCTTGCGTCGGCGCCGCCGGCCAGGGGGCCGTCGCCGTCGAAGACGGCGCTTCGCGGGCGAGGATGCCGCTCGCCTGCTGGCAGTCGCACGCCTCCAGCAAAGCTGGCAAAAAGTCGACGAGTGCGAAGTCGAGGCTGTCCTGCTTTCTGCCGCAACTTTCTCGCTGCAGCAGAACGCACGTTAGCAGTAGCAGTATAACCAGCAGCTTCGCACCTATTATTATGTTCTTGACGCGGTCTTTAGTTAAGGCCCACATCGCGCTCCTTTGCCCCCTTTGTGTAGGTCGCCGGTGCGCTTTTGCCCACTGCTCCCCGCGCACCCTCTTATATACTGCGCGTGAAACAAACTCTCATTCGTACGTAAGTACTTGCCACGCTCAGCTACCGTATTTCTCTCCGTCTGCCATTAGGCCGCGCGCGCGCGCGCGCGTTTGCTTGTCGAATGGTGCCTTCTCGCGTGTTGCAGTGAGTGCGGATGTCGAGCGCCTGTCAACGCGATCAACCAGCCTGCAAACGAGCCAGGTGCAACATGGATCGCGATGAAGTGGAACCCACCAACATCAGCTCCACCTTCGGCGGGACGCGCGGCGCTCTCGTTCGCCAGAACGGTGACGCCGACACTCTCAAGCGACGACTGGCACTCTGCGACCTCAACAATCTCGCGCTGACCAGGGAGGGGGCCATGGCATTTCTGTGCATCGAGTGCGGCTCTCTGTGCGGACAGATGACGATGTACTCGTGTACTGGATCGGGACAGCACACGGTCGGTCGCACGAACTGGCTGCTTTACATTGTAACTCGCAAAGTATGGCAGAGTTGTTCGCAAGTTGAAACACACAGATATCCCTATCCGTTATAGTTCTGCGGCAACTGCGGTCCGGTCCTGCGCGACTGCAAGCGCTGCCAGTGGATGAACGAGCCAAAGGTCAAAGGTATGCACTGTCATGCAGTCGGCCTACATACATGTAGCAGCGGCAGCAGCAGATTCCGCAATTTTTCGTTGCAGTCACAGTGAACAACTGGCTGACGAAGATGTGCGATGAGCTGCTGGTCTCCTGTCTCCACGCGGGCGCCGGGTGGGGCTATGGAAGCGTCCGCAGTTGCTTTTGGCGCACAAAACTTTGTTTGGCTGCATTTTCAGTTGTACTGCCAAGTTTGCATTGAAAGCCAGGAAGCGTCATGAAACCAACGATTGCCTCTACTCGCCGATGGCGTGCCGACTCGTCAACGCGCAGTTTCCCATCAATCTGCAGTGCCCCTTCCCGCCTTCTCATCGCTTCTACAGCTTGGAACAGTACGAGCGTCACCTCACACTGGACCACCGTCTGAAAATGCACTTCTGTGAGTGTGTGCCAGCAGGCCGCCGGCTAACTAACAACGAAACCGTCCCCTTCTTTGCAGTGGACGAGCTTGGCGGCAAGAATCCAGCCGAAGTTGAGATTCAACTGGCGACGGGCCGACCGGTCAGAACGATGGCGATACTGAAGTGAGTGAGCGCGTGCTGATTTTGGGCCAGTGTTACTGGCACTAATGCCACTCTGTTTGGAGGTACGACGGCACCGTCTTTCTGATCGACGCGGAGTGCATGACATACACCAAGAAGACCAGCCAGGCGCGACTGGACCTATCCGTCGCTGCACTGCAACATCTGACGCCCGGCCTGGCGCGATACAGAGCGAAGTGGGTTTGTCAGTCTGACGAGGAAGGAGGGCGCTCGCTCACCGCCAGACGTTTTCCAGGATCTCTGTGGACACGCTGGATCCGACCGACCCCGATTACGACCCCGAAGATGACTTGACGTTCACTCAATTCGTTCCCGTGCACAACGTCCGAAGATCCCGCTTGTTCCTCACCTCGTCTCAGTTGTTTCAGCTGACGGGGGAGGAAATCGGCAAATCGAAGAAGGCCACCCCGAATTCCATCCTTCTGAAAATCGAGCTGACTAAAATGCCCTGATTCTGCCCCCCTTCCGCTCGCACGCGCTTCGCGCCGCCACAATTCGTCTCGCTCCCGCGCGCGCGCTGCCGCTGTATCTTTTGTAGTATGCATACTGTAGTTCGCATGTTCGACAGAGCTACCGTACGATTCGGGAACCCACACAACGTGTAGAACCGTACGGTCTGTTAACACCGCCGTAATTCATGAAGCAGCTGACGTACGCAAGCCATATTTTGACGTGAGCTGCCGACCGTACCTATCTAATGTTTGTGTGAGTTTCAGTGCAATCGGCTGCTGGAGCTCGAAGTTGTTTTCTCGCCTGCCTACTGTATGTACAGGTACATATGTATGTACGCACTATGCGCGCTTCTCAATACTCTCAATACGTTACCATCCCAATTGTATAGACGGTTTCGGCGAGTCAAATGACTCGTCTTGTCTGCGTGTGAGTTCATCTCTAGGCAAGGTTAGGCTGCGCGACGCGTCTTGCTGTCCATTGTACACCTACATGATAACCAAGAATAGAACCCGATTGTAGACCGGCCCCCCTTCCCCGCTGGAATCCAAGTGTCACTGCAGAGGAGAGAGTGAGAGAAAGGGAATGGCAATGGGCAACCACGGCAGCATCATGGATATGGCCGAGTCGCATGACGTCGAGGAGCCGGCGCCTAGGATGGGAACGGGAGACAGCGAGAACATGCGAATCTCGCGCAAAGCCAGCAAGATTCTGACGTGTGATTCGTGCTACCGTTTCGGGGGTTCGACGCTCTATCGATGCGCTGGGCCTAAGGGGCACACGGTGAGTTGAATCGGGTTTCGTTGTTCTCAAGTAGCCCTTGTTTCAAGCTAACATTGTTTCATTGCGCAGTTCTGCTCGACCTGCGGCGTCAGATACATCAACGGAGACGGCGGACGCGGGGTGGCGCGAGGAAGCAACTGCCCCTTCTGCCCAAAGACGACGGAGTGGGAGAGTGAGTTGAACCTGCACTCTAGAGTATCCTCTGCTCCCATTGAGCAGTTGCAGTCGTCTACGATCGCACCTTGTCCTACTTCGCCCGGGAACTGGTCGGCGACTGTCGTCACAAGTCGGAAGGCTGCGAGGCGGTGGAAATACGACTGAACGATCGCAAGTACCACGAGCAGAGCACGTGCGCGGTCACCGGCTTCCGGTGCGACTACAACCAGAGAATGCTGGTGGTGGGTGCATTGTGCAATCCCTGCGCCCGTATGCGCGCAACCACCAATGCGCTTCTCAGGATCCATCCGACCCGACGAAGCTGTTGGCCTGCTACAAGCGCAACTTTCGCGTGAACGTGCTAGAGGACCACTACCTGCGCTTCCACCGAGTCTCGCTCGCCTACGGTGGGAGTTGCCTAACGCGATACG
This sequence comes from Linhomoeus sp. GSCO2_2, assembly GCA_030248115.1. Classification (NCBI taxonomy): domain Eukaryota; kingdom Metazoa; phylum Nematoda; class Chromadorea; order Monhysterida; family Linhomoeidae; genus Linhomoeus; species Linhomoeus sp. GSCO2_2. The sequence goes on along the minus strand of JASAMZ010008087.1, from coordinate 19,422 downwards.
CACACATATTGGCTCTGATCGCACAGCGCCCTTTCCCTTTTCAGTGTCGTCGACCTCGCCGATGCCCCACAGTGTGCAGGAGACGGTGGAGGTCGACGTGGAACGGAAGAGCTCGCGCCTCAGCATGAAGCGCATCTTCATCAGCGACACGCAGAAATCGTTCTTGCTGGAAATCCACACGTTCCCTGACAAGAAGGACGAACCGGACGCCTGCAAGATCAGAGCGGCCCTCTTCGTGTTCCAGGTCGACAACAAAGCCGCCGATGAGTACAACGTCAGGTCCGAGGGTTGGAATGCGATGTCATTAGGTTCCTGCAGAACCGACGACTGCCAGAAGTTCAGGTTCGAAGTCGAGAACGAACAGCGGGAATTTGGAGGAGACGCGCACCACTACGTCGGCGTCGCGCCCGTGCACAACGTGCGCAAGTGCCTCAAGACTCTCGACGACAACGAGTGCTTCACGCTGTCAAAGAAGCACTCCGACATGATTAAGCAAAAGCGCTCTTTCAGACAGGGCAAATCGATCGTCGTCCACGCCCACATTGTGGCCCTGTAGAGTCTAGCACGCTCACGAGCGTTGCTGCGATTAGCGCAGTATCTGTTTCGTCATTGGACTGCTACCCAATGTGTATGTCATCCGCCATTCTGCTAGCCAGCCCTCTTCCCCTATGTATGTGTGCATGCTCCGTATGTACATACCAACACTTCTACCGTGGCCGAACAGTCGCGTCGGCCGTTGTTTATGCGTGTGTGTTGTTGTCTGCCCTTAGTATTTCAACACAAGGTTAAGGTGCGCGCGCGTTACTGTTCATTCGTTGTGTATCTGAATCGAAAAGAATTTTCGATTCAGAGTTCCTCCGACCGCCAAGACTCTTCGGTACTGCTTCCTAGTCCTCCTCAAACCCGGGCGATGGAAGCGGAGAAGCAGAATGGCACGGTCACGGAAGACTCGCAGAGCCAAGCGCCGGACTTCGAAACGTCCGAAGAGTACGTCCAGAGCCAAACGCCGGTCCAAGAGACTGACGAAAACGCCGGCGCCGCTGGAGCTGGCGGCGGCCCGACTGCGAACGAGCAAGGCGAAGAGGCGCAGGAAGCGGTAGCTGCCCATGCACTAGACGCCACACATTTAAGGGCTAGTGAACGCCTATTCAGAAAGAGTCGGCGGACACGCTAGAAGAGCCGCCGTCGTCCCAGTCGCTGGCCCGCCCGCCCTTGCAGCAGCTTCAAGAGTTCTGCGACGACTTCTTCGTCGCCGACGCCGGGCAGCCGGGCGCTCGTCTAACCAGGCAGAAGCCCGTCTTCAAGCTGAAGTTCAAGCCGCGACCGCACCCGCCGCCGACCGACGACGAAGACTACGACTCGCTCGCAACGCCCATCTGACACCCACGCGCGCATCCCTCCCCGCCGCATCTACATTCTTATTCCCATACCTTTTACATGACGTGTGCAGCCGTATGTATCTCCTCGCCTTCGCTCTCTTGCTTGCCAGCTCTGTTAGACTGCTAATGTGTGTATTCATTCGATTCGCTCACCTTAGCCTATTTCATCCATAGCGTTTTGCCGTGTATGCATGAAGTATGTATGTAGGTAGCTACTGCACATCTTGACTAGGAGCGCGCGCGTATACATTGACTCTTCAAAATGTATTAAATGGAATAAAAAAATTTTAGGTGATTTCCTGCTGCTCGAGCGCCCTCGTCTGGCCAGCAGTATTATCGCAGACTGTCTGCTTGCCTGCCTGCCTGCCTTCCCTCTCCGCCAGCCAAATCTGGCATCCAAGTCTTCCGTACATGACGAAAATGTCCAGTGCAGCGAGTCAAATCTTCAAGCCGACCATACCCGTCTTGGCGGGTATCCAGAAATTTTTCTACTGCCAAACGTGTGGAAGGTGCCAAACGACAACGCAATGCGATGCCAAAACGTTGTTTTCGCTCAGCGCGAATCATTGCAGGTCCATCGAAGGCCACATCATGGCCTGCTCCGAGATGCACTGCTACTGCAGCGACTGCGCCGCCAGGCACCGAAGCCGATGCCGCAAGTGCGAGGCCAGCCTGCAGGAGAACATGAGACGTGCGTGACCACACTTAAATACCGCTGACGGCCAGATGAGAGACAGCCGCTGTTCCTCCATTCCAGTCATGCGCAACCCGACGTTGGAGGCCATGAGAGTCTACGTGGCGACGAACTGCGCCAATTCCGATCAGGGCTGTGTGGATAGGATGTTCCCCCACCAGAAGATCACCCACCACATGGACTGCGCCTTCCGGTGCGACCTCCCCGACAGAACGGACTGTCCCTGCTTCTTTTGCACGCACGCATTCACCGTTCAGCCCGCTCGTCTGCCCGCTCGACACCGGCGACAACGACACGCCCTGCCCCACTTCCGTCAACCGATACGCCCTCAAGTGCCACTTGATAGAGTGCCACCGACTATCCGTCGTGCACAGTACGCTGCGTACACTCCGTTCACGCTGAAGGAAGCGAAGGAAATTTGAGCCGGCTTATTGCCTTGCAGGCAACAAGGACACGCACTTCGTCCAGATGGCCACACTGGAGGATAGCCGAACGACGGTGCTGCACGAGTGCCACGGCGACCACTTCCTGGTGGTCATCGAGAAGCCGGCCGGCGGCCCGCTCAGCTGCTCCGTGCTCGTTCTGAGCCTCAAGGAGAAACGGAGCGAGTACACCGCTCTGTAAGCGAGCGCCGAATCAACAACGCTAGTGCCGACGTTGACTGCGACGCCTGCTGTTTGCTACAGGGTGACCGCCAAGACGGCCAACGACGGACAGCTGATGTTCTCCTGTGACGTGCCCACCACGCGACGGCGCCTCGACCAGCTGAGGGGCAATCGCTTCGAAATATCGGAAGAGCAGCTGCGCAACATGAGTCTCTTCTGGAACGGGTTCGGCGTGCAAGTCGAGATCACCATGAAATAGGTCCCGTCGCCGCCCGCTATCGCTAGGACACCTGCTATGTAGCTGCTACCGTATTCGATTCGCCGATAAACCCCCCACTCTACCGTGTTCGCCGTTACTGAACCACGCTCGTTGTTTTGATGCTCGCTCGTTTCTTTTGGTCTCGTGCCGCTTCTCGCCTGCACCTGCCGTCTACGCAACTTGCCGCGCTGTATGTGCGTATACCGACAAAAATTTCAAACACGGGCACTATTTCGAGGGCGGGCGGCCGCACACAAACAAATCTAACGGCGAGAACACGAACGAGAGAGCGCGACACACAGACAACTCGACGGCACCGACGACGGCGAAGAAACTACAAAATACAGAAACAGCGACGATGACGACGAAGGCTTACAACAACACAGACAAAACCGAATCGAACACTACGCACTTTCACAAAGCGGCGACGAAAACAGCAAAAAAGCCTAACGTGTCAACGTGGCACTCCGCCGATTGCCCTAATATACCTATCGCTCACAACTTTTCTCAACTCGGGCGGCGTTCACACGGGCGGCAGGGCGTCAAAGTTGGCGCCCAGTCGACTCTTCGGCTTCGGTCGTCGCTTCTTCTCCTTCTTCTTATCGTCGGCGGCGGCCGGGCCGGGCAGCGCGGGGCCGGGACCCGGGAGGACGGTGGGGCGGGGCGGCACCGGCGGAGGCTTGGGCTTGCGAGTGGCGCTGGGGCGGGCGTTGTTGTTGTTGTTGTTGCCGCCTCCGAAGCAGCTGCACACCCAGATGACCACCATCCAGAAGGCCCAACAGGAGAGCGCGAAGGCCAGGCTCACTCCGACGTTCACCAAAACTGAATCCAATGAGTCGCGCATTAGGAGGATGTAGCTACCAACTCACAACGTGACCATGCAACAACTTACTCGGCCAGACCCAGTGCGGGCCCGATTCGGAGACGGCGGCGGCGGCGATGTCCGTGGTGGTGGTGACGGCCGACTGGTAGGCGTCGCAGGAGGGCACTTGCAGGCCATTGAGGCAGCAGTCGGCGCTGGCGGAGACGAGGCGCGCGACCTTCTCGAACTGACCGGGATTGGCCAGCGGGGCGCCCTGGCAGTCTAGGTGGACCTTCGTCAGCTGCTGGAGCTGCGCCGACGACAGCGACTGGTTCCCCTATCGCGAATCATGGTACTATGTAGATCGACGAGTGAGGCACAAGCAAAGCCGAAGCGAGGAACGGCCGTTTTACCTGACAGAGCACTTCGCCGGCGATTGAATTCTGACAAAACGCCATCCTTTTCTCTCTCTCTCTCTCTTTCTCGATAGCAAACGCTTTCTACTTTCAAACGAGACGACGACACGCTAGGAATGACGATTGGTGTGCATGCGCTCCACTGTACGCATCAGACAACGCCGCTTGCCCATACGTGGCGATGCGTCTTGCTGCTGCGTTGACGTCCATCTTCAAGAGTTCAAACGGCTGAGGAGATTACGGTAGCACCGTGCAGATCAAACGTTTGAACTATCATCGCGTTATTCTGCTGAAAGGAGGATAGAGTGAGACGAGACGGATGCGTACGCGAGTCGGCGGCTCTCATTGTTAGAGAAGGCATGACAGCTGCGTACGAGAGTCGGCGACCCTTATGTCAGCAATGGTCTTCGAGCGGGAGAATAGCCGAGTTAACACCTACTTTATCCACTCTGCATCCCGTCCACTGTTACTACTGTAGGTCCCACATGGCGTTAGTTACGACACGTCAAAGTTGAGATCACCAGCCACAAGGCGTCATTCTTGGCCACCATGGCCTCCTCGCGCAACTCCGGTACTTTGGAGCCAACTTTCAGGCGTTGTATCTCAAGCACGGTACATCGCACAGGGTTGATTCATCAAGCATATGAAAGGTTGTTTTATTTTAAATCTAATGCACTTAGTCTCACTCCATTGTGACTCAAATCGAGCAAGTTAAGAAAGTTTAAAGCCATACCAGCTTGCGCGAAATCTCAAGTTTTGGGACTCAACTTTGTGGTACTGTAACTTGAGCTTGCGATAGCCAAGAGCTGTATAAAAGCAACACATATCATGGACATATGTTGACTATATTGTGTGAAAGTTTCGTTCGAATTGCTTCACCACAGCAGAAGATATTCGGGTTTCCCATTTGGCCAATTAAAAAAAAACCCTGTAGGTATACTGTATTAACCCAACTCGCACAAAGTTCGAAATACTCATGGTACACAGGTATTTCGTCAATGATAGGAAATTTCATTGAAATCGGGTGCATTCTGAAGCGGTATCGCAGTCTGTTATTCGGCGCACACAACAGCATTAGGTGCTTCATGTGGCACGGGAAACTGTGTGGTCTGCCATCAGTACTGCTGGGAGTTTTGTGAGAGTTGTGCTATTTTGCTGCGCTGTGTGACATTTCAGGTTTGGACAGCAGAATCCGACATTTGGGCGTAGCCAGCAATCAAGAAAGTCACATACACAGAGGCAAAATGGTGGGAGCGGGGGGCATAGGCGCCGCCGGGGGGGGGGGGGGGGGGGTCAAGCGCCCCCCCCCCCCGGGAAGGTCGAAGCGAACGGCAGAATTCGCCAATTCCCCCCCCCCCCCCCCCTGGCCGCGAAATTTTCATTGAACATGGTAGTTTTGAGCTAAGATTTTCGCCTGCGGCGCTATTTTTTCGCCCGGCCTCAGCCGGGCGAACCCCTACGAGAGCTTATCGTGCGTGCGTTCGTGCGTTCGTGCGTTCATTCGTTACGCTCTCAGATCTCGGCGTTGGAACGTCGTAGGAAGGCGATCTTGGGCTCTACGGAAAGGTCTCGACTTACTGGTAATGTGCCTCGAGAAATCGGCATTCAAAAGTTTGAATTGCGCGCGCTACCGTAACCTGAAAGTCTAAACGCAAAACGGCTCTAACTCGCTCGTCTTACGTCGTAGAGCGGCGTGCTATAGGTCAACTAAAAGGTCTCGACGTGCTCTTTCAATTGACGAAAAAAATTTGTTAATTGCGCAAACACGCACCAATAAAAGCGACATTCTCGCGTTTTTAGCATAGAAATCGCTCTAACTCGCTCAGCGTGCGTCGTAGAGAGACGGTCTTAAGTTGGTTGGATAGCTCTCGACTCACTGATCATTTGTTCTTCTATTGGTCGAAACCCAAAAATTTGAATTTCGCGCGCTACAGTAACCCAGAGGTTCAAAACGCAAAACTTCTTTAACTCGCTCGTCTTCCGTCGTAGAGAGACGATCTTGAGGTCGTTGAATAGGTTTCGGCACACTGATCATTCCGTTAAGAGAAGTCGAGATTCAAAAGTTTGAATTTCGCGAGCTACAGTAACTCAAAGGTTATTACAGCAAAGCGACTCTAACTCGCTCGTCTTACGTCGTAGAACGGCGTGCGAGAGGTCTACTAAAAGGTCTCGACGCGGTCTTTCGTTTGGCATAAAACGTTTTCTTAATTACGCAAACACGCAACATGAAAAGCGACATTCTCGCGTTTTTAACACAGAAATCGCTCTACCTCGCTCAGCGTGCGTCGTACAGAGACGATCTTGAGTTTGTTGGATAGCTCCCGACTCACTGATCATTTGTTCTTCGATTGGTCGAAACTCAAAAGCTTGAATATCGCGAGCTACAGTAACCCAACGGTTCAAAACGCAAAACTTCTCTAACTCGCTCGTCTTCCGTCGTAGAGAGACGATCTTGAGCACGTTGAATAGGTTTCGGCACACTGATCATTCCTTTAAGAGAAGTCGAGATTCAAAAGTCGTGAGCTACAGTAGCTCAAAGGTTCAAACAGCAAATCGGCCCTAACTCGCTCGTCGTACGTTGTAGAGCGGCATTCGTTCGACCCTTTGAAAGCTTACGTTGAGACAGTTGTTGAGCGGTCATTCCTAAAGAAATACTTTTGTTCGAACAACTTTGTGTGCTAAAAAAATTAATCCCGGGCGATCCCAATGTTGCCTTGCAACAACCGCTCAGAAATGCGTGTGCCTTGCTCAAAAAATTAATCCCGGGCGATCCCAATGTTGCCTTGCAAGAACCCCTCAGAAAGGAGCGTGTCAGAAGTAGCGCATAAATAGTGGACTCCGGGCGGGCGCGCGTCATATCGGAAAGGCTTCGAAATACTTTACAAAAGTATCCACTCTTTTACTCTTCCACTTTAAAACACTCACAAACCACTCTGTATTAATAAAACAACTCAACTTTTTAAAAACAGCTTGTTGAGTGGTTTAACTCTTATTTTGGGCATATTGGCCCTCAAAACTCGCTCAAAAGTCGCAACGCGGGGTTGCGTTTTCCTACCAATTTTGAGTGGGATACCGCATACACAGTCCAATCGCAACAACTGTCGATTTGAAATGCGCAATATGCAAATTACTGTAGGTACCCCAACGCGCGACAATGCCTGGCATGGCATACCGACTCATTACTGCGGCACCTATTGGTGCAAATACGCTACAGCGACACAGACACAAACTACAGTCTTCTTAGCAAGGGGATATACTGTAAGCTACGGTAGTGACATACCTACATCGACAAGTGCAATACAATGGAAAGACAATGGAAAGAAAGCGACAGTACACTGGAAAGAAAGCGACGGCGTGAAACGCACTGAATTTAGGCAGTCGAAAAGAGGAGAACGAAATCAAGCAGTCACTTCACGCAATACGACACTACGAAGTAGCTAGCATGCAGAATGCAATTTCCAGTTGCAGAACGACGCCACGATTCACGAGAGCATCTATCGAGCACTCGGAAACGCCAATACTGGGCATCCATCGACTTCTATTCGCCCAAATCGATCCCGTCCACGAATTTCTGCGTCAGTTTGGTCAGTTCGTCTTTCTTCTGCTCCATCTGTAACAGCAGTGCCGTTTTGTGGTTTTCGACTGAATCTAATGTACAGTAACAACAACTGTGCAAGAGTTGAACTGTTGTACCCAGTGAAACAGAGCCGCATCGCGTTCTAGAACCAGGCAAGTCGTCCAGGGGACGCAGTATACTCCACAAATTTGAACTCCTACGCATGGTGACTCCTCTGCTGTTGTGGCCTCCTGGCACCCCCAATCGCAAAAGCAATGCTGAATTCGTGATCTACATCCCAAAATACCCCAGATTCGACATACAACACCTCTAGTTTCCTGTGGACTCCAGGAACTGAAATTTTGCACTTGGGGTACGGTAGCATACATATTCGTCGTAAGTACGTTCAAACATCATCTATACACTGAACGGATGCCAAATTCGTAATCAGCGCCCCCGAAAACCCCGAAATCGAGCATACTATTGGCAAAGTCGACCCGAGGCCCAAAATTCAAACCGACGCGGCAGGGATACTGTAGCTCTGCAAATTTTTCAAAAATACTTTTCTGGGCCAGATTTAAGCTCAGAAACGTTTGAAACCACTTTTGGAACGATTCGGCGACGCATTCGAGTGCTATAGACGCCGAAATGCGAAAATCGCAATTTTCAACCCCGGAGTCGAAAAAGTCGCAGTGTAAGAAAGTTTTTTGTGTTTCGCCCGATTTTCTCCGTTCATGGCTCATTCGATAGAGGACAGCTGGGAAGGAGCACCAAGAGTGGTCTCGCCGCTCTAGCTGCTACATAGCTCGCACAGCAGCCCGTCAAAGTCGACCCGGGGCCAAAATTCGCGAATTTTTCAAATTTGGCGCCAGAATGGGTCCCGCAGCGATCCAATTCTTTTTTTGCGTGTTCGGCACTATCGAGTACTACAACATATCAAAAGATGCAACTTTTTCGAGTTCTACCCTGTGTAACCCATTTTTCAGTACTTTGAAAATTCAAATTTTTGATTTTCCCGCCAACGTGGTCCCGGAGCGTGACCTCATATGTCGTGCAGGTTGCCCACCTACTAGGCCTACCCAACGCAAAAGACCGTTTGGAAATCGGCCGCTTCACGCGCGAACGCCGTTGACTCAAACTTTCTACGTTTCGCGCACAAACGCTATATACTCCACACTTTTTTGTGGAGTATAATAAAAGAGTCTAAGAGCGGGAAATTGTGCAGAGTGATTGGAATAGTGCACAATTTTCCGGTATGGTGCGGTGTGCATAATTCAAGCATTACACACATTCTCCGAGCGGCTGTAGAGTGGCAATATTACGGTCTCTCGGGATTAAATTTTTTCGCCCGGCCTCAGCCGGGCGAACCCCTACGAGAGCTTATCGTCCGTGCGTTCGTGCGTCCGTGCGTTACGCTCTCAGATCTCGGCGTCGGTAAGTTGTAGGAAGGAGATCTTGGGCTCTACGGAAAGGTCTTGACTCACTGATCATTCAGCTAAGAGACTTCGAAATTCAAAACTTTGAATTGCGCGCGCTACAGTAACCCGAAGGGTCAAACGGAAAACGGCTGTTACTCGCTCGTCTTACGTCGTAGAGCGGCGTGCGATAGGTCAACTCAAAGGTCTCGACGTGCGCTTTCGCTTGGCATGAAAAAGTTTCTTAATTACGCAAACACGCAACACGAAAAGCGACATTCTCGCGTTTTTAACGCAGAAATCGCTCTGACTCGCTCAGCGTGCGTCGTACGTAGACGATCTTGGGTTGGTTGGATAGCTCTCGACTCACTGATCATTTGTTCTTCTATTGGTCGAAACTCAAAAGTTTGAATTTCGGGAGCTACAGTAACCCAAAGGTTTAAAACGCAAAACTTATCTAACTCGCTCGTCTTCCGTCTTAGAGAGACGATCTTGAGTTCGTTGAATAGGTTTCGGCACACTGATAATTCCGTTAAGAGAAGTCGAAATTCAAAAGTTTGAATTGCGCCCGCTACAGTAACCCGAAAGTTCAAAACGCAAAACGGCTCTAACACGCTCGTCTTACGTCGTAGAACGGCGTGCGATAGGTCAACTAAAAGGTCTCGACGTGCTCTTTCGTTTGGCATTAAAAATTTTGTTAATTACGCAAACACGCACCACGAAAAGCGACATTCTTGCGTTTTTAGCATAAGAATCGCTCTAACTCGCTCAGCGTGCGTCGTAGAGAGACGATCTTGAGTTGCTGGATAGCTCTTGACTCACTGATCATTTGTTCTTCTATTGGTCGAAACTCAAACGTTTGAATATCGCGAACTACAGTAACCCAAAGGTTCAAACAGCAAATGGGCCCTAACTCGCTCGTCTTACGTTGTAGAGCGGCATTCGTTCGACCGTTTGAAAGCTTACGTTGAGGCAGTTGTTGAACGGTCATTCCTAAAGAAATACTTTTGTTTTTTTAAACCCTTGTCTTACGAACAGCATTGTCTGCAAAAATAATTAATCCCGGGCGATCCCAATGTTGCCCTGCAACAACCGCTCAGAAATGCGTGTGTCTTGCTCAAAAAAATAATCCCGGGCGATCCCAATGTTGCCCTGCAAGAACCTCTCAGAAAGGAGCGTGTCAGAAGTAGCGCATGAATAGTGGACTCCGGGCGGGCGCGCGTCATATCGGAAAGGCTTCGAAATACTTTACAAAAGTATCCACTCTTTTACTCTTCCACTTTAAAACACTCACAAACCACTCTGTATTAATAAAACAACTCAACTTTTTTAAAACAGCTTGTTTTTGCAAGAAAAGCTGTTCTGCAAACTGAAAAGTTGAACAATGTATCGAAGTCCCCATTTGCGGTTGAAGATTCACCTGGTGCAACGCGTCCACGTATTTGTTCCAGTTCCTGTGTCCCTTCCTGCCCACTGTCAACTGGAACGTGCAACTTTTCGTGTCGCGATAGTTCTGGCCATGCATGTGCATAGGTACACGCGGGGGAAATGAGTCAGTGGGAATGGGGGGGGGGGGGGGCCTCAAAAGTCACAACGGTTAGAATGAAGAGGGGGGGGGGGAGGGGCCTTAAAAGTCACAACGGTTAGATGGGGGGGGAGGGGGGTAGGGTGAGTGTTACGCCACCCTCATCCATGTTAACTTCGCATGTTCTGCCAAGGCAAACGCACTAGCCTTCGAAATAAAATCGTCCCACTGGCTGGATGTCCGGAAGGTGCCAATTCTTTGAAGCGCTTGCTGGCCGACGTCCCTATCGCTCCTCTTCATCTTATCAGTTTTCGCGTCGAATTCCTTCTCCCATGCGCCATATTTTTCCTTTTTCTCCTTCTTTTGTTGTTCACGTTGCAGATGGAGCTTCTTTCGACGGCGAAGGTCCTACAACATAATAGCGTTTCTATATTCCTCAAGCGGATCTGATGGAACGGGTAGCACAATCGGCTGGAGGAGGGGGCCCTGCGCTATCCCAAGCCAAGCGGGGGGGGGGGGCACGCGCCTCTGGGATGTTCCCCATTTCTCGCATGGACTTGGCGATCGCCGACATCTCAGACTTGGCAAAGGCGGCGACAGTGGTGTCGTGATTGACCTTCACACGAACCAGTTTCTCGACAGGCGGCGCTGGAGGGGCGTGCTGGGGCGGCTGGTCATCCGTCTCTGAAGCAGACGATATCAGCACTCAGTGAAATTTGAAATCGCGAAATCAGCAAGTCACTCGTGAAATTTGATCTCAACGCGGGGGCCGGCCTCTGAAGGCCCGCCTTCGTCTGACTGATCAAAGGCACGAGCACAGGTTGCGTTTGATTTGCGATTTCGGCTCTGTATTGTGACTCCGGCTCCAGATTTGAGCGGATGACTCCGGAGCGAGACACACGTGTTGGCACCGTATCAATTTCGCCAGCAAATTAAAGGGGAATTTTCGGCCGTGTTGAGAAACAAGCTGTGTGTGTAAAAAGTTCAACCTATACTTTGTGTCTGTCAAATTTTGGTGAACAGTATAGTGAACTTTGTACACATCGTTAGCCGCATCCGGAGAAAGTGTCTTGAGAATGTGTACCTTAAGGCCAAGTGCAGCTATCCCCACGATACGGTTGTCTGTACAGCTGATCTGAAGCTCAGTGATATCGCCGCGTTCGCTATATGTTATCGGCATGATACGACGCCGTTTATCTGATGTTTCCTACCTGTGTGAAAACGTCACATCCAACAAAAAAACTTGCCAAAAGTATTGTGCGAGCGAATTCCTGTGTTCAGCGTACGCATTTGTGTTTCCGAGTGCACATTCATCAATAAACAGCTGTTCTGGCCATCAGACGAAAATCTCGATTTTGACATTTTTTAGATTTTAATTCTAAATATCTCAAAAATTGGAATTTATTAAAAATGCAACACTATGCCACAAATTCTTATTGGCATACGGCCTTGCCATTTCTGCGTTCAAATTCGTCAAAAAAAACGACGTTCAATTTTGTTGATTTATGGAATTTTGAAACATAATCACGTATTTCTATTAAATTCCACACTTGCAAAAAATTTCTCTTGCGTAACAAATTATCCGCAGTCTATACTCTTTCCATTTCTGAAGAAATTTCGCCGCTATATCATCAGGTGAAAAAGTCGATTTTCGACATTTCCATATTTTGGTTGAAAATATCTTGAAATTGCAATTTTTAAAAACTGCAAAACTGTGTCACAAATCCTTATTGGCATACGACCTTTCCATTTCTGCATTCACATTCGTCAATAAATAACGTTGTATTTTAGTCAATTTATGCAATTTTGACAAATAATCGCGTATTTCTATTAAATTCCACACGTGCAAAAAATTTCTTTTGTGTTACAAATTATCCGCGGTCCATGCTCCTTCCATTTCTGAAGAAATTTCGCGGCTAGCGCATCAGACGAAAAAGTCGACTTTCGACATTTTTGAATTTTAATTGCGAATATCTCGAAAATGCGAAATTAGCAACAGAAACGGACATCCGATCCGTACTCAGCGACATCGACTCTACTTGACCACATATGTCACTGACTTTACTTCGGTGCGACGGAAACACAGACAGACAGACAGACAGACAGACAGACAGACAGACAGACACACACACACACACACACATTGTCATCCGTATATATACACCTCGCCGCGCTGAGGCGCGGCGAAATAGGAATTGCTCCCTTTTGCGGCTAAGCAGTTTCGTGTATGACAAGCTTAGAGTAGCAAGCTTTCTGTACTACCACTTTGGCATCAGTGTAAACTTGAGAGCGTGTGCGCGATAGTGTGCTTCACACAGGCCTATTTTACTACCGCGCAGCACGCAGCACAGCAAACTCTGTTTTGTCAATAACTCGCACAGCTATATTTAAGCTGCACGCAGCAACATTTTCAAACGGTGTACAATGTATGTACATGCCCAAGGAATGTGTGAGTTAATTTTGGATTCTGCGGCACTGCTTCTGCCACCTTGGAACGCAAAACTGAAATATCGATATTTTCGAGCATATTTTAAATTCTGCGCGTGGCAAAGAAATTCTTGGTATGGTTTTGCGTCTGAAGGTGCGTACTCTTATGCTGAATCATCATGCAACGCTGCTGCGGACAGATTCGAACTATTTCTGAAGTTATTGACAAAACAGAGTTTGCTGTGCTGCGTGCTGCGCGGTAGTGAAGTAGGCCCAGGCCGCCGAACACCCGCCCTCTTTGTCGGCCTATAACTCCTTAGTGCGTTGACAGATTTGGTTCAAATTTTCAGCGATTGTAGTGGATAGGCAGACTTAAAGATGTGTTGGTTTGCAGCACAATTACTGCATTGCATTCTTTGACGAAAGAGCTAGAGCGAGCAATAAATGAGCCCAGCTATTCGGAGCGACCACTGTTCTGAACAATACACGTTTGACATAGGAGTTCTGCGAAACTTGCACCGTTTACTGCGGCGGCCCTTCTCTCCACGTTTCCACGTGTCCAAATATCAGCTGGCTGAATACAGTGCAACAGAAGTGACAGTAGTTTTAGTCTTGACGTCACGCCAAATTGGAGAATTGGGACAACTTTGACACTCTGTAACTTACGCTACGGAGGCCGCAGCAACGTGAGACAAGAACTACGATACTCAGAATGACATCCTCTATAACATATTTGAAAATGAACGAAATCGGAATGGGTTGAAAATTTGGGTCAAATTTTGCATTAGCAATGCCGGAAAGCTCTCCAAAGAGTTTCACCAACACTAAACAAGTCACTAAGCTGCAATTTGGCACATCTCTAAGTTGGTCCACGCACTTCAATTACTGAAGATTTGAGCCGAATCGGCAGCTGCGCGCAAGAGGTACGAGCCGACAAAGAAAGCGGGTTATGGGTGGCTCACCCTGTATGTAGTACAATAGGTACACTTGCCCCCACTTCGTACTGCACTGGGTACGCGTGCGTCCGTCCATTCCCTACATACTTCGCAAGTTCACTACACTTCGTAACTGCGCCGCACGCTGCGCCATACCTTTGGCCTTCTTCTGAACGGCTCCCAGCTGCTCCACCACATTCCTCCCGGCTGCAGTCACAGAACGCTGATCCGTCGCCGATTTCCGGGAATCGACCTCTAATCCCTACGGAACAAAAATTACCTTATATCCTCCAATAAGCGCGCGGGTGGCTTTATTTTTTCAACCTCAAGGACGGGCGCTTATTGGAGCAATTGAGGTATTAGAGCAAAACGAAACTCTGTTGACGCGGTCTCTGCCTCACTTATAGTGAAGAACCACAAAATTACCTAGGTGGCAAATCAACGGCACTTGGTTCCTACATAGGTGAACGTCCAACCAGCCAGTAAATCAGCGTTGGTGTGGCATCAGGGGTGACCATAGAAACTGATTTAGTTTCAGTTTCAGTTTCAGTATCAGTACCAGTTTTCTTTATAGTTTCAGTTTCAGTTTCAGTTTCAGTAAAGAATTCTCTTGAGTTTCAGTTTCAGTTACTGCAACTGAGTTTCAGTATTACAAGTACGCTGTTCGCGGCTGTAAAGCGCACGTGCAATCTCGCATGGATGCGTTGCTGCGTTGCTGATTACCATACATAAGGTGCATTCAAAGTTTTTTCGTCATTGTCAATCAAGCAAAGTGCAGAATCAACCGAAGATGAACCAAACATAGGTACGCCTCAAACACTGAAACGGAAACCAGTTTCAGTAGTGCGCACTGAAACTAGTTTCAGTATTGCACTAATACTGATTCCTTTTGTGAAGTTTCAGTTTCAATATGGCTGACCATTTCAGTTTCAGTTTCAGTTTCAGTATATTTATAGAAACTGAAACTGAAACTGAAACTAGTTTCAGTTTCTATGGTCACCCCTGTGTGGCATGGCAGTGGTAGGTGGCACTGGCATCTGGTTGGTGAATCTTCACCATAAGTTGTGCAGACCTCGCTAATCGAGAGTTTGCAGCTTTGAGCCAAGGGATCCCTTAACCAGATGTGTCTCTGCAACCTCCATTCAATGGCTCTCAGAAGGGATGTGAAACTGTGCAGTCAGAAAGGCTACTTGTCGCGTCACTACTGGCCGCCAAACTGCCGTTCTTCAAGAACCCCCATAGCGCCCCCCGCCCCTCCCCCCCCCCCCCACCCCCCCCCCCCCCCCCCCCACTCACCCCAACCTTGCAGTCCGCATCGAGTCCGCCGGAAGAGGCGGACGACAGTTCGGCGTCCAGTATGATCATCTGGACGAAGTGTCGGTGCTGGCAGGCCACTTGCGGGTCGCCCGTTTCCCCGCAGTCGCAGGAGTACACGCAGCCGCAGATCCCACACTTGGGGCAGACCACCTCGCAGTCTCTGAGGCAGGCGCCCATCCTGAGACATTGACAGCGCCAGCGGTGGCCGTATTTTGTACATAGAGCTTCCAATAAGCGACCTGCTCCAATGAACGACAACATCTAACAAGCGACCCCTTCTAGGGAGGTGGGGGGGGGGGGGGGAGGTTGAAATAATAAGCGACCCGGTCGCTTATTGGAAGCTCTACGGTAGAACGTCGGTTCACTTCAGCTGCTTATCGCCGAATATATTCACGATCTGGTCAACCGACCCTTAGCATTTCTTGACGCAGTAGACATTGACACTTCAACGTTGAGTTGTGCACAATTTTGCAATCTCCTGTCTCAACAGTGAGTTAGGGTTGCACAGTTACACTACATAAAACGTCTCACCAAATCTCACACATTCGAAGTGCCCATTAAACAAAGAGAATGTTCGTGGCCCACCTTGTGACGACGAAGGTGCCGTCGTGGTCTTTGACCAGCCACTCCCGATGATCCACCTTGACTGCCTCCAGCCTACACGGACGGGCGGAGCGTCGCCTACCGTAAGTTCTCTTGGCGTCAAAATTGAACTCAAATTGATCGGAAAATGGATTTTCCAGCCGCCGCCTGGCTGGCGAAAGTGTCACTATTGCAGTACACGTCGTGTGTGTCTCCCAGGGTTCTTCAAATCGACTGATTTTCAGCAAAGAAGCACGAATCGCATAAACAAACCTTCGCTCGCGTCCGTAGCGCTTGCCCTCTGCCCACGCGTGCATCTCCTTCGTTAGACGCAGGCGGCCTTCACTGGTGGGTCCTACGTTGTCCAACTGTTTCAGGTCGGGATACATATTGTATTACAATTATCATGGTTGGCGCGGCAGCGCCAAACCATAATATGTTCCATGAAGGCCGCGCGCACCTTTTTCCATCGTCACGATGTTTGTTTCTCGGGCTGTACTAAACGGATGTGGATGAAATTTGGCACACTAAAGGACTTTATCATAAATAGATTACATTCCAAATTTGGTGAAAATCGGTACAGTGTAGCGAAAGTTACAGGCCCAGAAAGGATCGCGGCGCGTTTCTTGTCCCAACGGCGGGGGGTGAATTCTTCTCCGTCTTCTCCTTCTCCTTCTTCTTCTTCTTCTCCAGATCACGCTCCAACATCCATCAATCAGGATCTCGTCCAGTCGCCTTCCATTCTTCCCACCGATGGTTGCGCGCATATAGCACCAACCCCCGAAGTGCCCCCGCTCGTTCAGGAGGCCCTGCATAGGTGTCCCAAAATTGTCCTGTTAAGTTTTGTGCGTGCCTCAAAGTGCCTCCGATCGTTCAGGAGGCCCTGCATAGGTGTCCCAAAATTGTCCTGTTAAGTTTTGTGCGTGCCTCAAAGTGCCCCCGCTAGTTCAGGAGGCCCTGCATAGGTGTCCCAAAATTGGCCTGTTAAGTTTTGTGCGTGCCTCAATCTGCCACCGAGCGTTCAGGAGGCCCTGCATCGGTGTCCCAAAATTGTCCTGTTAAGTTTTGTGCGTGCCTCAAAGTGCCTCCGATCGTTCAGGAGGCCCTGCATAGGTGTCCCAAAATTGTCCTGTTAAGTTTTGTGCGTGCCTCAAAGTGCCCCCGCTCGTTCAGGAGGCCCTGCATAGGTGTCCCCAAAATGTCCTGTTAGTTTTGTGCGTGCCTCAAAGTGCCCCCGCTCGTTCAGGAGGCCCTGCATAGGTGTCCCAGAATAGTCCTGTTAAGTTTTGTGCGTGCCTCAAAGTGCCCCCGCTCGTTCAGGAGGCCCTACATAGGTGTCCCAAAATTGTCCTGTTAGTTTTGTGCGTGCCTCAAAGTGCCCCCGCTCGTTCAGGAGGCCCTGCATAGGTGCCCCAGAATTGTCCTGTTAAGTTTTGTGCGTGCCTCAAAGTGCCTCCGCTCGTTCAGGAGGCCCTGCATAGGTGTCCCAAAATTGTCCTGTTAAGTTTTGTGCGTGCCTCAAAGTGCCCCCGCTCGTTCAGGAGGCCCTGCATAGATGTCCCAAAATTGTCCTGTTAGTTTTGTGCGTGCCTCAAAGTGCCCCCGCTCGTTCAGGAGGCCCTGCATAGGTGCCCCCAGAATTGTCCTGTTAAGTTTTGTGCGTGCCTCATAGTGCCCCCGCTCGTTCAGGAGGCCCTGCATAGGTGCCACAAAATTGTCCTGTTAAGTTTTGTGCGTCCCTCAAAGTGCCCCCGCTCGTTCAGGAGGCCCTGCATAGGTGCCCCATAATCGTCCTGTTAAGTTTTGTGCGTGCCTCAAAGTGCCCCCGCTCGTTCAGGAGGCCCTGCATAGTTGCCCCAGAATTGTCCTGTTAAGTTTTGTGCGTGCCTCGAAGTGCCCCCGCTCGTTCAGGAGGCCCTGCATAGGTGCCCCGAATTCGTCCTGTTAAGTTTTGTGCGTGCCTCAAAGTGCCTCCGCTCGTTCAGGAGGCCCTGCATAGGTGTCCCAAAATTGTCCTGTTAAGTTTTGTGCGTGCCTCGAAGTGCCCCCGCTCGTTCAGGAGGCCCTGCATAGGTGCCCCAAAATTGTCCTGTTAAGTTTTGTGCGTGCCTCAAAGTGCCTCCGCTAGTTCAGGAGGTCCTGCATAGGTGTCCCAAAATTGTCCTGTTAAGTTTTGTGCTTGTTTCAAAGTGCCTCCGCTCGTTCAGGAGGCCCTGCATAGGTGCCCGAAAATTGTCCTGTTAAGTTTTGTGCGTGCCTCGAAGTGCCCCCGCTCGTTCAGGAGGCCCTGCATAGGTGCCCCAAAATTGTCCTGTTAAGTTTTGTGCGTGCCTCAAAGTGCCCCCGCTCGTTCAGGAGGCCCTGTATAGGTGTCCCAAAATTGTCCTGTTAGTTTTGTGCGTGCCTCAAAGTGCCCCCGCTCGTTCAGGAGGCCCTGCATAGGTGGCCCATAATTGTCCTGTTAAGTTTTGTGCGTGCCTCGAAGTGCCCCCGCTCGTTCAGGAGGCCCTGCATAGGTGCCCCAAAATTGTCCTGTTAGTTTTGTGCGTGCCTCAAAGTGCCCCCGCTCGTTCAGGAGGCCCTGCATAGGTGCCCCAGAATTGTCCTGTTAAGTTTTGTGCGTGCCTCGAAGTGCCCCCGCTCGTTCAGGAGGCCCTGCATAGGTGCCCCAAAATAGCCCTGTTAAGTTTTGTGCGTGCCTCAAAGTGCCTCCGCTCGTTCAGGAGGCCCTGCATAGGTGTGTGCCCTCCGCTCGTTCAGAAGCAATTCGCCCTTGCGAATAGGTGTCCCAAAATTGTCCTGTTCGTTTTGTGCGTGCCTCAAAGTGCCCGCGCTCGTTCAGGAGCGCCCTGCGGATAATTTGTAACACAAAATTGTCCATGTGAATTTAATAGAAATACCAATTATTTGTGCGAAATTGCATCAAATTGCCTAAAAACACGCTCGTTTATGACGAATGTGGAATGCAGAAATGGTAAGGCCCTGCCAATAGAATTTGTGCCCATAGTTTTACAGTTTTTAAAAATTGCAATTTCAAGATATTTTCAATCAAAATATAGAAATGTCGAAAATCAACTTTTTTCACTTGATGATATAGCGGCGAAATTTCTTCCGAAATGGAATGAGTACAGACTGCGGATAATTTGCAACGCAAGAGAAATTTTTTGCAAATATGGAATTTAATAGAATTATGTGATTATTTTTCAAAATTCCAAAAATCAACAAAATAGAACGTCGTTTTTTGACGAATTTGAACGCAGAAATAGTAAAGCCGTATGCCAATAAGAATTTGTGACGTCGTTTTTACAGTTTTAATAAATTCCAATTTCGAGATATTTTAGAATTAAAGTTTAAAAAAATGTCAAAATCGAGATTTTCTCCTGATGGCCAGAACAGCTGTTTATTGATGAATGTGCACTCGGAAACAGAAATGCGCACGCTGAACGCAGGAATTCGCTCGCACCAAACTTTTGGCAAGTTTTTTTTTGTTGGATATGACGTTTTCACACA